>JZKD02S0481161.1:95684-136002 GCA_000966675.3 Picea glauca | reverse complement strand
TCTTCACACAATTCCTTCACCAATTCTTCAATTAATCTTGCTTAACCTTTTCCATGAGAAACCTTTCAATATATAGGATAAGGAGAGATGGTTACATGGATGAGGATGATCCCATCAAATATGAGAAGTTAGTAAAATGACAACCATACGAATTCCAACTCATTTTCTAGAAGATTCCCTTCTATAACCCTCGAGACCTCTTCTCTTTTCCAAGTTTAAAAATATGTTCGCACCCTATGTATGGAGCAAATTGCGAGAAGTTTGCACCCTAAATGAAGGTGGCCTGCGAGAATGAGTCATTATCGCACCCTAGGTCATATGCAGCCTGGGAATTAACTTTGAAAATATGTTTTTGGAAGGAGACAAGACCCACTTTTCTCAGGGAAAAAGTCCTTGTTGGGAGCCTGAAAGCACCATTGTTAATACATCACCAGGATGACCAAAATCACGTGTAACACCCTTACCTTCCTGTAAGTCTTGCCAATCCATTGGTTCCCTACCACTGGTGAGTCATGACAAGCCTGTAGTATCTTGGCCTTGAAGGTTGATTCCGGAACCAAAAGGATTCAGCCCTTGTAGTAGATGATGCCCTTTATGACCCTGAAGTTATCATCCTGTACCCGTCCATCTATCACCTGACAAGAGAACTGATTTTTTGAGTATTCTATCACAAGATGGTCCTTCCAATCAACTAATACATCTATCATGGCATAGACTGATGCCCTCCTAGATAATGCATCTTCCACTACATTGTTTTTCCCTTTGATAAATTCAATGTCAAAGTCATAGGCATGTATCTTATTGGCCCACAGTACTGCTGGTACTCTTAAATCCCAGTCATCCATGTTCACACTACAAATCTTCATCAGCGTTGTCTCCAAGATCTTGTTGAATTCTTCCACTGTCCCATTTTCTTGGGGATGGTAAGGTGTGCTCTTGTGATGGTGGACTACAAATTCCTCAGTCAGGGCTTCAACTATTTTATTTATGAAATGTGTGCCTTGATCTCTCATGAGGATCTTTTGGCATCCAAACGTGGTTATGATGTCATCAAATATGAAGCGTGCAATTGTAGTTTCACTACAGTCCTTAACTTTTCTTTCTTTGGCCCATCAAGTCAAGTACTTTGTCACGGTAATTATGTACCTTGATCCTGTGTGCTTCCCTGGTGGGTTTATAGGTACCACAAAGTCGATAGCGCATTTCTCAAGTTCTTGTAGGGTCATTTGTGGTGCTAATGGAATTTCATCTCTTCTGGATGGTTTCCCAACTCTTTGGCATACATTATAGGCTTTGTAAAAGTCCGTGGCATCTCTGTGTAAGGTAGGACACCAAAGGCCATCTCTAAGAACCTTCTGTGCAGTTGCTTTCCCTGCATAATGTCCTCCTGGGATGCCTTCATGAGATTCTATGTCGATCAATGGTCACTCTTCCTTCATAACACACCTTCTCAATATCTCATCAGGTCCCATATTTGTCACACACCCACTACGATAGCTAAGATTTTCTTTTTCTTTTTGTCTTTTTTTCGAGGGACGGAATCCCTGAATTTCTATGGAGCCTAGCACAGACCATCCCTTCCTTTATCCTTCTCCATGTAATCGTTGGCTATGACCACATGCATTACCAAAAAGGTGCTTTTGAATTTTTCGATTCATGGAATCGTGATGCAATCGTTCCCCTATTCTCTATCTTTCGAAATGCTAAAACCCGAAAGGGTCTAACAGATCCTTAGCTCCTCCCTTGGGTTGCTTTTCATATGATCGGTCCTATGCCCTGGTGCTATTCCTCTAAATGCTTTCTGTGTTTCACGATTTAGGGAATCGCGATGCAAGCGCTCAACCTTTCCCTTTCGAATCCCTAGAACTCGAAAGCCTAGTATCATTCGGATCTACGATCTAGATCATCGACTTGATCAATGACCTAGATTAAATCCTGACGTTTTACCTTTCGAGATTTCGGGCGGGGTCTTCATTCCTATTCCTCCGATGTCCAGAAGCCCGGTGGCTTTAGATCTTTTCCACGTGTCCCCTATAAATGGACGGTCCAGATTCTTTTGGGACTCCTCCTTCTGACCACAAGACCCTGTCTGGTGACCTAGGGATCATCCACAGAGCACATCGGGGTTTTGGGTACCAGGATTTCGTGACTTGCGAAATGAGGGGTCTTGCCCTTTGGTTTCTCGGGTGCTGAAATGCCAAAACCTATTCACGCTAAACCGATTTGGCGTTTCGTATACCAAGATTTCACGACTGGAAAAAATGAGGGGTCTTACCCTTTGGTTTCCTGGGTGTCGAAATGCCGAAACCTATTCACGCTAAACTGTTTCGGGGTTTCGTATACCGGGATTTCACAACTGGAGAAAATGAGGGGTCTTACCCTTTGGTTTCCCAGGTGCTGAAACACCGAAACCTATTCACGCTAAACTGATTTGGGGTTTTGTATACCGAGATTTCGTGACTCACGAAAATCCACAGTAGAGAGTTTCCTTACCTTTCGAAACTCCAATCCCTGAATTCCTGATAAGGAAATTTATGTATGAGATTATCGACTGTGATCCTCCCCTGATCCGATGGTCCATAGAGCTCTGACAGATCCTTGGATCTACTTTCCTATATCCCATCCCTACTTGTGAAGGCTGAAGGGGTCAAGGTATTAATGCCTGCGCTCCTCCTCTAGATCCATCGGTCTTGACAAATCTGGGGTATTTTTGAAAGGATTTCGACTGTTCATCTACCAAATGATGGGGTATTCTCTTTCGTTAAATGGGACTCTCTATCCTTTCTGAGCTTGATTCACAAGATTCAACCTCTCAGGGCTTTGAACTCCCGCGGCTTCAAAACCTGAGAGAACTACTCTTTCTTGTACAAGGTTTCCAAACCCAGGTCATCTGGACCTTCAGAGGGTTCTTGGGTAATTATCCCTAGGCTTGGTGATCTGATTGAAAAGCCTTCCTAATTCATCGAGATACAACTCTGGGACAGGGGTAAAGTAAAATCGTGGGTTTACTATAATGATAGTCTTTTCAAGGAACTCACTCCAGCTCTGGAATGCGAGGAAACTTCCCGGGAGGAGGTGCCTTTGGGAAATCAAACCAGGGCATAGCGTGAGTCAAGTATATGGGAAAAATCTCAAGGGAACATACTCGTATTATGAACTTATTCATTCTATACATAAACTTATTATGGTCATATAAGTATAAGAATGCATCCATTATTTCTAATCAAAACACAAGGCGAACTCTTCTCTACAAAAAATATTTATGAGTGTATAAGCATGAGCATGCGTTCATGATATTCAATTCAAAATATAGGACATAACACTTATTAGAAACACCAGGCGTGATGCAACTGCTGAGAGGGGTGCTCGTTTCCACCCAACCGTAGGCTCAGTGACTCCAAAGGGATTTACCAGTAGCCACCCTCGAGCTAGACCATGATGCTTTGAGATTCAGTCTCTTACTTCCAGCTCCAAAGAAGTCAAGGATGAAGGTTACTCTCCTCCTCCTATGTTCAAAACTCTTTGTGTTTCCAGAGTTTTCTCCAGTTCTCTTCCATGATCCCTGTCATGCGTGCTCTCTCCCCCCCTTACCACACTTCCTCTCTTTCCTTTTTCTCTACAAGATTGCGTGTGGCACGAATTTCCCCGTCTGTGGTCAGGTCTGGGAGATTTTACGGATGAGTGATTCACCCCCATCCCCTCATTAAGTCTTGAGGAGCCTCCCCAGCTACCAATCTGACAGGAAATCCATTCCAAGGTCATAGAGTTTCTTTGGTCTTTGAGAAAGTAAAAACCAGTATGGTACTGGCTCGGTGGAAGTTAACGTAACCATTCCAGTTCCCTTCCACCACCTCTCATTAGCCATCATGGTCTTGTTTAGCACATCCCACTCCCAACAGTCATGCAACACATATTCATAACATAATTTACATTCATCGACCTTTTATACAAAGGTCCATCAAATCAAACATTCACCTCTTTGAGTTTGCTATAGTTCTTGGCCAATATAGTTATTTTTACATACTGGGGGAAATAGGGTGTTACAATTCCCTCCCCCTTAAAGGAACATCATCCTCAATGTTCTATCTATCAATATGATGTGTATGTACAACAGTAAACAAAATCAGATATGCTTGTTTCATGGCATCATCCATTTCCCACGAAACCTCATCTGGGCCAAAATGTTTCCACTGCACCTTGAACTGTGCAATGGTTCAGTTTCTGAGTGGGGTTTCCTTTCTGTCCAGTATGCATTGAGGTTTTGGCAGGAATTCTCCCTCTGGTTCCACCTAGATCACAGACTAGTCAATTATATGATTAGAATTGTGTACATATTCCTTCAATAATGAAACATGGAAAACATTATGTGCTTTTACTGTGGGAGGAAGTGCTAGCCTATAGGCTACAGGTCCCACTCTATCTAAAAATTCAAAGGGTTCGCAATGTTGAGGTGCAAAATTTTCACAGGCTCCCATCGCAGGTGCTCACCGCTACCAGGTGAATCATTTCCATACTTCTGCTAAGGGCATCGGCCACCTTATTTTCCTTTCCTTTAACATGTTTGATTTCAAAATCAAACTCACTAAGGAGGGCCATCCACCTAGATTGTCTGGCATTGAGCTTTGGTTGGTCAATCAGATATCGCAATCCACAGTGGTCTATCATAAGTACAAATTTCCTTCCCAGGAGGTAATGCCTCCACATTTTTAAGGCGTGCACTATGGCGGCCAGCTCTAGATCATGGGTCACATAGTTGATTTTGTGCTCATTCAATTTTCAGGATTCATAGTAGACTACACTTCCTCCTTGCATTAGGACTCCTCTGAGCCCTTCCTTGTAGGCATCTGTGCACACTAGGAAGTCAACTTCAGGATTGGAAATCTTCAACACGGGTGTGTGGGTCAGTAGATGTTTTAGGGATTGAAATCTTTCTTTTCATTTTGGGGTCCAAAGGAATTTGACTCCCTTCTTCTGGAGGGCAGTGATTGGACAACCAATCTTGGAGAATCCTTTTATAAATCTCCTATAGTATCCTGCTAAGCCCATAAAGGATCCGATATCCGAAACGTCCTTTGGGGTAGGCCACTCCATGATAGACTCTATCTTGTCAGGGTCTATTGCTACTCCCTCTTTAGATATGACATGGCCCAAGTAATGTGTTTTCTTCTGGAAAAAGTCGCACTTGCTAAATTTGGCATAGAGCTGATGTTCTTTTAGCACTTGAATCACAAGTCTAAGATGTTCCTCATGTTCCTCTTTATTCTTGGAGTAAATTAATATATCGTCAATAAAAATCAGTACAATTTTGTCTAGGAATTTGTTGAGCACATTGTTCATCAAGCACATAAAAGTGGCAGGGGCATTGGTCAATCCAAATGGTACTACCACAAACTCATAGTGACCATATCTCGTCCTGAAGGCATTTTTGTGGATGGCTTCACCCTTGATTTGGAATTGATGGTATCCATATCTCAATTCAATCTTTGATAAGATGGAAGCACCTCCCAATTGATCGAAAAAGTCATCAATCCGGGGTAAGGGGTACTTTTTCTTTATGGTTACCTTATTGAGTTGTCTATAATCTATGCACAGCCGGAGGGTACCATCTTTCTTCTTCACAAACAGAACTGGTGCTCCCCATGGGGACAAGCTGGGTCGGATATAGCCTTTTTCCATCATTTATTTTAGTTGTAGTTTAAGCTCAACTAGCTCGAGTGTGCTCATTCTATAGGGTCTCCTGGACACTAGCACTGCTCCTGGTGAAAGTTATATCGAAAAGTCAATGTCCCTTCTCAGAGGTAGACCCGGTACCTCTTCCAGAAACACATCTCTATATTCTCTTAGTGTGGGGTGGTCTTTGAGGCTTCGTTTGTCATCTTCAACTGATTCCAACACTTGTATCGCATATAGTGGACATCCCTTTCTGCAATACTTTCTCATTTGAAGGGTTGATATTCGTTTCACCGAGACAGATTTTTGGATCCGTTGAAGGGTTATCCTTCTTCCTTCTTCACTTACACATTCTAAGTTTTTATGGTAATAGTCCAGTCTGGCTTTATATGTGGCTAGCCAGTCCATACCAATCAACAGGTCATACGATCCTAGAGGTAATACGTTAAGGGTTGCTTGGGTGGGGAATTCACCCACAGTGAATTGGCAAGATGGTATGACCTCCATTACCTTTCTTTTGGTGTCGGTGGCTAACTATACCAACCATGGCTTGGTGTGTTTATGTGGCTGTAATTTACACTTATCAACAACCTTAGGGGCTATATAACTCAAATTTGAATCAGGGTCAATTAGAATAGACACTAGATGGTTGGTGATCATACCTTCCATCTCCACCACTGAAGCTTGGTGGTCAACTTGTTTATTATCTACGGATACATAAATTTGTGGCATGCTCCTGGACACATCATTGACAGTGGTATCTTCTTGAACGCTATAAATTCTCCGAATGTTCTATTGTCAGTGTGGGCAGTCCCTTAGTAGATGTTCTTCTCCACAACCCCAACATTTCAAGGGTTTTTTCTTCGGGTTATCAATCTTTCCTAGGGTGGATCCAAAAGGTTTATTTCCTCTCTGGGAGGGGAAATTCTGTTGGTGTACACTTCGGGTTGGAAAGCTCATCCTTGAGTCCTTTTTATAGTTTTTAAGTCTTGGGGATTTAAACCCCTTTTTCTGGAATCCCGAACTATTCTTCTGCTTCCAGCCTTCGTGAGGTTCTATCCGATGCCCAAGATATTCATAACAATATCTTGCCTTTCGGATAATGTCTTCTAGGGTCTTTGGCTCATCAAACTCAATCCTGTTATGATAGTCCTTAGGTATTCCATTGATGAATCATTGCACCTTTTCCTTTTCTTCTTTTATATAGGGTACATTCCTCAACAACTCAAGGAATCTACTAACATATTCCTCTATGGTGCGTTGCCCCAACTTGAGTTCATAGAATTATTTAGTCTTTTCGTCAAAATATTTTTCCGACAGATACTTCTTCCTGAAGTATTTCTCAAACCATTCCCAAGATAGGTCTTCTTTGTGAATCCATTCTACATTCTTAAGGTCTTCCCACCAAATGGAAGCCTTCCCATTCAAGTTGAAAGTGGATACTCGGGCCTTCAAGTTTTCCGAGAAATCATGGACTCTGAAATACCTCTTTAGTCCAAGCAGCCAAGCCTCCACTTCCTCTCCCTTCTTTATTTTACCGTCGAAAGAGGGTGGTTTGGCCTTCTTGAATTCTTAGAGATGATGATTTTTGGAATGATTTCGCTTCTTTCATTTTCTTTGGGAATAAGAACCAGTTCTTCTACTAGAAGATCCCTTCGAGTCGCCAGTTTCCTTTCCAGAGGAATAATCCGATGCTTGTACCTTATTTCTAGGGTGGACCTTTCTCGAGGTGCTCTTCCCAGTTTGGCCACTTAAAAGACCACATTTCAGTATCTTAGGTGGACTTCGACTTTTCTTTATGTGTCATTGGTCTGCGTGACTGGTGTCAGGTCCATGCTGCAATTGTCTTTGTATGTTGGATAAGCTCTGCAGCAAGACTGCATTAATCTCCATTTTCTTTTCTTTCTCTTTTATCAACCTCTCATTGTCGGCCTTGTAGCTCTGTAGTTCGACCATGAGGCTTCTCACAGTCTCAGCTAGATCTGGAGGGGTCTCCACTGCTCTCCTTTCATCAAACTCTTTGTCTCTATTGTGGGAACCATCCCCCACTTTATGGTGCATCACCATTCTATGCGTCTACAGTTTCGTGTGGTTGATCATTCGTTTGTTGTGAAAGAAAAAAACTTGTTGTTAGTCAACATTATATCCATTCACAATCAGCGCATAATTCATATTTTTCAAATGCATACACACAATAGGAATTTTCATTCTTAATTTTGGCTTTTGATAAAGGGGGTTAGGATAGAGAGTTACTCCTTTTAAGAGTACTTCAAATGGAGTTTCTACACAACTTGTCCATGAGCCCAAGTAGGCCAAGTGTTGTAACCATGCTCTGATACCAATTTGTCACACACCCACTACGACAGCTAAGATTTTATTTTTCTTTTTGACTTTTCTTCAAGGTACAAAATCCCCAAATTTCTATGGAGCCTAGCACAAACCATCCCTTCCCTTATCCTCCTCCATGTAATCGTTGTCTATGCCCACAGGCCTTACCAAAAAGACTCTTTTGGATTTCGCAATTCATGGAATCGAGATGCAAGCATTCCCCTATTCTTTGTCTTTCGAAATGCTGAAACCCGAAAGGGTCTAACAGATCCTTAACTCCTCCCTTGGGTTGCTTTTCATACGACCGGTCCTATGACTTGGTGCTATTCTTCTAAATTATTTTGGGGTTTTGAGATTTTGGGAATCGCAATGCAAGATTTCCTCCTTTCCCTTTCGAATCCCCGAAACTCGAAAGCCTGGTATCATTTGGATCTATGGTCTAGATCATCGACTTGATCAATGACCCGGATTAAATCCCGACGTTCTACCTTTCAGGATTTCGGGCGGGGTCTTCACTCCTATTCCTCCGATGTCTAGAACCCCAGTGGTTTTAGATATTCGCCATGTGGCCCCTACAAATGGATGGTCTAGATTCTTTCGGGACTCCTCCTTCCTACCACAAGACCCTGTCTGGTGACCTAGGGCTCATCCATAGAGCGTGTCGGGGTTTTGGTTACTGGGATTTCATGACTTGGGGTTTAAGCATGGTCACTATTCTCCTTGTTATCCCCAAACAAATGGACAAGTAGAGATCAAGTCTCTCAAGACCATTTTTCAAAAAACTGTCAGTCAGAGTAAGTCCTACTGACACATCAATCTATATCCTGCACTTTGGGCATACCGAACCTCGATCAAGACTACCACCGGATTTTCCCATTTCCAGTTAGTACATGGTGTGGAGTCAATATTACCCATTGAATGTGAAATCCCTTCTCTTAAGTTGGTAGTCTCTCTCCTACCTAAAACTTTCAATCATGAACGATGCCTTGTACACGTAGAGAGTCTTGATGAGCAACATCGAGATGCCTCTATGGCTATTGACGCAAACAAACAATGTGTCAAGGTTCAAGATGATAAGTTTGGCTGTCCTTAGTTGTATGCTGAGGGTGACTAGTTCCTCTTGTATGATCAAACCAAAGAACCGTTGGGGGCAGGCAAGTTTAAACCCATGTGGCACGAAACTTACATCATGCAAAGTGTGCTAAAAAAAGGATCCTATGATTTGGAAGATTGCGAAAGGAATAAGTTGGCCAAGATAAGAAATGGGCTCTACTTGAAATGATACTACGCTTGAGCACCAAGATTAGGTGGAGCTCTTTCTATACTAATGTAATTTAGTGTATATATATTTTTCTTTTTCGTCTTTGGGTTTCTTATCAATTTTTCACTTGTTTGACAGATGTCAATGGAGTCACCAGTCTACTTAGGATTCACAGACGGGGCTAGTCGTCACATACGGAACTGGGCTTCCGCCGCTTAGGTGATTTATTCACCCGAGTGTCTATTTGTGTCTTCAGGAGGCATATGCGATGTTATAGAACTTTTACATGATGTTATCTCACATGCCATTCGTACATTAGAAGTTCACCTGGATTCCCAGTTAGTAGTGCGTTAGTTGAACGACTATTACTGAACGATCGTTACCGTGTGTGTGATCCTTCTTTACTCCGATAATTCCTACGGGTACATCTTTTAGAAGGACATTTTGATTTTATTACATATTATCATATTCCTATAAGTTCTAATTATGTATTTGATGATTATTCTAACTATGTTTTAGATTGGAATTTGTCACATATTTAAAAGAAAATGATGTTATAGAACTTTTACATGATGTTATCTCACATGCCATCTGTACATTATAAGTTCACCTGGATTCCCAGTTAGTAGTGCATTAGTTGAATGCCTATTACCGAATGATCGTTACCATGTGCGTGATCCTTCTTTACTTTGACGATTCCTACAGGTACGTCTTTTAGAACGACATTTTGATTTTATTACATATTATTATATTCCTAGAAGTTCTAATTATGTATCTGATGCTTATTCTAACTATGCTTTAGATTGGAATTTGTCACATATTTAAAAGAAAACAAAACATCTAATCAATGTATACATTGAAAAATATAAGTAAAGCTAAAAATCCCTTTTATATATTTCAAAAAATATGGTGTTTATAGTACAAAATGGGGCTAACACCCTCATATACATATCCAACCTGTATCATAATATCCCACGACATTTACACCTATTGGGCCGGATGTGTGTCATGGTAGAAAATCGTGGCATTTTCAAGACACCAAAAGACTTGCACCCATGCTCTAGGTACACCAACCACCTATCATTGCATGGCTTCAAGTAGATCCTCTACCTGAACCATGGGTATCCTGTGTGTCAAACCTGACAAGTTAACCTACATGTTTTGTAACACCCTCTCGGCCTCTCCTCCCACTGCTTCGTCTCCTCGGTTCCTCTGTCAATGTCAAGGGAAACCCTTTGGCCATCATGGACCCACATCTGTGACAAACAAATTTCTAATCAATACTTAACCACCATCCAAAATATTTTTGTCCTAATTATACAAAAATTCCTCACTATAGGGTGTCGGCACCCTACCTCCTCTCTACCACCTCATCACCTCGGTCCACCATGCCATGGATGGATCATGAGGTCCTCTTGAGAGAATCTCAGCTCTAGGTCCCAAGCCTGGAACCCGCTCGAAAAAGAATCTACACAAGATGGAGGAAAACCCGTAATTCCTTTTACCCCCTTGTTTACACTCTGTCAATTGGCTCTTCATATTGGCCTGTAGTGAGGTTTTGAAGAATGAAAGGATGGGCCCTCTAAGGCCATGCTCAAATCAATTTGGCTCTCGGTACTCCATGTCTAGGACCTATGGGCATTGAGACATAATCTCCTTAGTTATCCCTAATCTGGGGGATAACATTTGGCTCCAACTTGGGGACATGTGCTCACCATAAAGCGCATGAGAACCTCATCATCTCTGGCATAACCTGTGACTTGCTTGATCTCAACATAAAGTTGTTAGCAACATATATAATAGTGTGAAAACAAATTATTCTAGGTGTAGTCAAATGACCAGTGAAACCATCCTAGCAATGTCTCACAATACTAGCCTCTATGGTTCATCAAAAACCAAAATAATGATAAGTTAAGAAAAAAAATAACATGGGTTAGAGAGAGTATCATATCATCGGAAACCATAAAGTACAACTCATGGAGGTGGGTGGGAGGGATAAAATCATGCCAAGTCATTCTTTGAGGAAAGTGCTCAATCCACTTCAGGAAGGGATCATGAAAAGTCAAAGGTTCGGAAAACTGACTCAAAAAGTTTGAAAGTTGGCTACCTAGGATGTCCTCATAATCTTAAATCTAGGAAAGGATTAAAAATGATCTAGAAGCTGACTGACAAATTCTCAAGGGAAGGTTAAAAGGTTTATATGATAGACCTTTTCTTGGAGTATTCAAACTACCCTTGAAATCTATGGTTTGATCTATAGGAAACTCAATACAAAATACATACTTCCCAACTACACCTTTAATGACACAACAAGGTAAAGTAATCGAAGGTGGCCGGAGAAAGCTGTCACAGGAATCCTTCTTCCGGAAAACATTGTCCTTAATTTGACCAATACCTGAGCACAATGGTGGTTGATAATCCTCTTCACGGAATGAATCCAAGTGCTCATAGGATTACTCATCAAAATCCTCAAGGTATGACCAAAAATCATCGAAAAAATATGAGACTAGGTCAACCTTGGGTGTTTGGAAAGTAACGGTAATTGTATCATCTCCTTCTTGCCACTGGTCAAAATCAAGAGTAACTTGTTCTGATAACTGTAATGACAACACTTGGAAATGTTTTTCAATGTCATAAATGGGGTCCATACCATAATCAACCACATCCCACTTACATCTTCCAACATTTATGAACTCATCAATATTAACTATGTCACTATCTGTATCATAACATGAAGGATTCAAAACATTCAAGGGCTCATCCATCTCCTCCTCATTTCCCAAATCATAAAGTGGAGAATTATCAAAATCATGGAGATGAGGGTAACTTACTGTGTTTGTTTCTTCTTGTGCAGGAGATTTGAGGACTTGGGTGTCTTCAACATGCATCATTGTTTTATCCTCGATTACCCCTTCATCTTCAACTATACAACAAGGAAGGTCTTCTTTGTTCAAGGATTCCATTTCTTCTTCCTTATCTAAATCATAAAACAAGGCATTGTCATGATCCTGAAAAGGAAAGTGAGTAACCTCATTCTCTTCTTCTTGTGTAGGGGTAAAAGTCTTGTGGATGGATTTATCAGAGAGAGAGGAGAGTATGCCAACACTTCATCATCTTGTTTAGATTCTAGCTCCTCAACTGTCTTTTTAGTGATTCCTTTCTCTTCCTTGTTGGTCAAAATTTTGTTCCCCTTCTTCTTGAAAATCAACAGTAAAGGTTTCAAGGGAAAATAAAATTTCCACACTAAAAGTGCCTGAGGTAAAGAAGTGTCTTATCTTGGACAAGGAGATACTTTTCTTGATTCTTTTATCCATGCTGTGAGCTTCATTGAGCGTTCTTGGGACCTTTTTACTAAGGGGGAAACGTAGACGCACTAAAAGTACATTGGTATAGAGATGGATAATGTACTTGTCTTTAGGACGATGTATTTTAGGAATTTGATATAGTATGTACTCAAACCTATCCTGGAAGTGTTTGATAGTTTCATCCTCAATTTTGTTTATATGCTTGAGTCTTTTCTCTGTCTGGTACCCAGTTTCAACTGCACCTTGTACCTAGACCCTTTTTGTTATGCTTTTATTGAGAGTTGCGAGGCAACTGGTTGTCATAGTACAAATTCAGCCAACTCCCATTCTCTAATCCTTCCTTCCATTCTCCATTCAAAGTCTTCAACTACGCAACTCCTCCTTCTGTAACATAGGTGATCTCATATGGCATGAGCCATTGCGTTTTGAACTTCCAAGGGTGTTTGATGAAATAGTACTAGATCATATACCAGTACTAGGTCACCTTGTTTAAATGCCTTCTTCTTGATGTGCCTATCATGATAGGTCTTCTCTCTTTCCTTCTGTATCTGCTGATGGAATCTTGCAATAAATATATCTTCTTCTAGTTTAACCAACTGGGCAAGCCTCTCTCGAACAGTGTCAGTATCATCCATATCTGTAAAGGCAACAATTATTAGGCTTGGTACCAAATATACCATTGGGACAACGACTTCGAGACCATACACCAACTTAAAAGGGGTCTGCATTGTTAGTTTCTGTCAAGTGGTTCTATAGGCCCATAGTACTGCTGGTACTCTTAAATCCCAGTCATCCTTGTTCACACTACAAATATTCGTCAACATTGTCTCCAAGATCTTGTTGAATTCTTCCATTGTCCCATTTTCTTGGGGATGGTAAGGTGTGCTCTTTTGATGGTGGACTGCAAATTCATCAGTCAGGGATTCAACTGTTTTATTTATGAAATGTGTGCCTTGATCACTCATGAGGATCTTTGGGCATCAAAACCTGGTTATGAATCGTGCAGTTGTAGTTTCACTACAATCCTTAACTGCTCTTGCTTTAGCCCATCTAGTCAAGTAATCTGTCATAGTAATTATGTACCTTACTCCTGTGCACTTCCCTCATGGGTTTATAGGTCCCACAAAGTCAATAGCCATTTTCTCAAATGATTGTAGGGTCATTTGTGGTGTTAATTTCATTTCATCTCTTCAGTATGGTTTCCCAACTCTTTGGCATACATCGCAGACTTTGTAATAGTCTGTGGCATCTCTATGTAAGGTAGGCCACCAAAGGCCAACTCTAAGAACCTTCTGCACATTTTATTTCCCTACGTAATGTCCTCCTGGGATGCCTTCATGAGCTTCTGTGAGGATCAATGGTCACTCTTCCTTCATAACACACCTTCTCAATATCTCATCAGGTCCAATCTTGTATAGATGTCCATCTATAAGTGAAAAGTCGGCAGCGCGCACTACTAGTTACTTCTTCTGGGGAATTGTATAATCACTAGGTGTCATTCCCGTTGACAGGAACTGGACTATCTATGCGAAGTGGTCATCAATCTTTCTAATGGCCAGTAACTGTGCATCTAGCACTGTATCCTCTAAACTAGTCAGCTCTTCCCCATGTTCCAACCTCGACAAGTGGTCATGACCTTTGTTCATCCTTCCTGGCTTAACTATGATCTCAAAGTCATGTTATTGAAATAACATAATCCATCTACATATTCTCCCCCCCAACACTGGATTTTTGACTAGGTATTTCAGCACAGAGTGATCAATAAACATTTTAAAGTGTCCTCCCAACAAGTAGTGGCGAAATTTCTACAGTGCATACACCATGGTTAATCCTTCTATCTCAATGGTGGTGTAATTAATCTCAGTTGTTGATAGATTTCTACTAGAAAAAGATAATGGGTGGTCAATATCTCCTTCGCTAGGTTGTGTTAACACAACTCCCAATGTAATGGAAGATGCATAGACATGCACGTGAAATTCCTTACTCCAATCTCGGAAAACCAAAATGGGTGCAATAACCATTTTTTGTTTCTGTATGTCGAAGCTCTATTGGAATTCTTCTGTCCAACTAAACTGACAGTCTTTCTTCAAAATCTTCTCCATAGGTGTTGTAATCTGGGCATATACTTTAATGAACTTCCTGTAATATCTAGTATGTCCCAGCACAGTGCGCGACTGTTTGACTGAAGTAGGAGGGGGTAAATCAACTATAATATAAATTTTAGATGGATCTACCAACAATCCATGCTTGCATACAATATGACCTAAAAACACTCCAAATGGTGAAAAGAAGATGAATTTCTTCAGATTCAAGGAAATTTGACATTGCCTACATTTTTCCAACAGACATTCAATATGATTTTTCAATAAACTAAAAAAAGTCCAATCATCAAAATATGCTTCTAAAAATTTATGCAGAAATTCCTTGAATGCTTTGATCACCACCCTGGAAAAGATGGTTGGGGCATTCTTAAATCCAAATGGCATCATTGTATATTGGTAGGATAAACATTCTATTGCAAACATGGTCTTATGGCGATCTTCCTTGGCAATCCAAATATGATGGTATCCTGAAAATCCATTTGTAAAAGAATATACCTCTTGGCCTCCCACATTATCTAACACTTCGTCAGTTAATGGCGTAGGGAAGGGATCATGCAAAAAGGCATCATTCAACTTCCCGAGATCTACACAAATCATGATCTCTTATGTCTTCTTGTCTTGCACCACCGTAGGGATAATCCACTCCGACTCTTCGACAGGTTCTATAATTCCCTCTTCCAACATTCTATCGAGCTCAATCTTCACTTTCTCCTTATACTTAAGGTTCAGTCTATAGGGTCTCTGTTTGAATGGTATTACATCTGGTTTCAAAGGGATTCTCATCTCTCCCATAGGCCCTGTAATGCCCTTCATATCAATGAACTTGGTTGGAAACAAGTCCTGATATTCATGAAGTAACTCTATTATTTTGTAATAGTAGCATCATCCCAATAATCTCCAACATTTGCAAGATTCAATGTTTTCTCTGTTCCAATTTTGATCTTCTTAATCTTGATCGGCTGTCCAATGAATTGTAGCTCAACTCTTGGTCCTTTCCCATATCTTTGGCCTTCTATTTTGGAAATGTTCACCTTCCTAGGATCATCGTCTTCATCATCATTGATGTTGTAAAAGCCTTGCAGTTTCTGGAGAGGCACACTCAATTCATCCTCTTATTTTTCTAAAGGGGGGCTAGAGGCCTCCTCGAATACTTTCTATCTTAAAATCTGTAATGCTTGATCTACTGAAGGATATTGACTATCAAATAAGAAGGTGGTTACAAATTTTTGAGTTATACCTTCCCAATTTGCAGTGATGAGGCGCAACACCACATGAAGGTACCAGTTGATGGGGGTTGTGTCTAGTGTGTTAATGAATTTGTGCCTCCTGGATAATGTATCTTCCACTACATTGTTTTTACCTTTGATGAATTCAATTTCAAAGTCATAGGCATGTATCTTACTGGCCCACAGTACTGTTGGTACTCTTAAATCCTAGTCATCCATGTTCACACTACAAATCTTTGTCAACATTGTCTCCAAGATCTTGTTGAATGCTTCCACTGTCCCATTTTCTTGGGGATGGTAAGACATGCTCTTTTGATGGTGGACTGCAAATTCCTTAGTCAGGTCTTCAACTATTTTATTTATGAAATGTGTTCCTTTCTCACTCATGAGGATCTTTGGGCATCCAAACTTGGTTATGATGTCATCAAATATGAAGTGCGCAGTTGTAGTTGCACTACAGTCCTTAACTACTCTTGCTTCGGCCCATCTAGTCAAGTAATCTATCATAGTAATTATGAACCTTGCTCATGTGTGATTCCCTGGTGGGTTTATAGGTACCATGAAGTCAATAACTTATTTCTCAAGTTCTTGTAGGGTCAGTTGTGGTGCTAATGGCATTTCATCTCTTCTGGATGGTTTCCCAACTCTTTCACATACATCACAGGCTTTGTAAAATTTTGTGGCATCTCTGTGTAAGGTAGGCCACCAAAGGCAAACTCTAAGAACCTTTTGTGCAATTTCTTTCCCTGTGTAATGTCCTCCTGGAATGCCTTCATGATATTCTATGACGATCAATGGTCACTCTTCCTTCATAACACACCTTCTAAATATTTCATCAGGTCTAATATTGAAGGTTGATTCAGGAACAAAAAAGATTCGACCCTTGTAGTAGATGATTCCCTTTATGAACTTGAAGCTATCATCTTGTACCCATCCATCTATCACCTGACAAGCGAACTGATTTTTTGAGTATTCCATCACAAAGTGGTCCTTCCAATCAACTAATACATATATCATGGCATAGACTGATGGCCTCCTGGTTAATGCATCTACCACTATGTTGTTTTTCCCTTTGATGAATTCAATGTCAAAGTCATAGGCATGTATCTTACTGACCCACTTTTGTTGTCTTTCATCTCTTCTCCCAGAAGCACTTAAGTCTATTGTGATATGATTTTACCATAAATCTAGAACTAACTAAGTTTTACCAGAATTTTTCCAGGCCGTACATGATGGCCAAAATCCCTTTGTCATATATTCTGTAAAGTAACTTAGGACCCCTAAACTTTTAGCTCTCATTGGAAAGAGGGTTCTTATTCTGCATCAATACAACCACAATGCCTTCATCAGAGGCATCACACTGCAAGGTGAAAGGTTGGCTAAAATATGGTAGTGCCAGCACAAGGCACGTGCTCATTACTTACTTCATTTTGTCGAAGGTGTCTTAGGCCTCTTCACTCCATCTGAAGGCCCCTTTCTTTGTTAGATCGGTCAAGGGTGCACACAATTTGGAGAACCCTTTGATGAATCTCCTGTAATAGCTACAGATGCCCATAAATCCCCTCAAATATGTAATGGTTTTGGGAGTGGGCCATTCAACTATGGTCTGAATTTTCTCCTCATGCACCTATACTCCTTTAACCCCAATAATATGTCCCAAGTAGGGGACCTCTGTCATTCCAAATTCACATTTGGACTCCTTTGCATACAATGACTAATCCTCCATGATAGTCAATATCTGTTCCACATGTTAAAGATGTTCCTCCCACGTCTTTCTATAGATTAGCAAGTCATCAAAGAAAACAAGAAGATGCTTCCTTAACTCTTTGTTGAATACATGGTTCATACATTATTGGAACATGGCGAGGGAATTGGTTAATCCAAATGGCATTAGTAAGAACTCATAGTGTCCATAGTGACACCTAAAATTAGTTTTTGGGATGTCCTCCTCCCTCATCTTGATTTGATGGTACCTAGAGTGCATGTCAATTTTGGTGAAATAGACAGCCCCATGAAGCTCGTCTAGTAACTCGTCAATGCTTGGTATGGGATGCTTTTATTTGATTATTTTCTTGTTTAGTTCCTTGAAGTCAATGCACATGTGCATAGTTCCATCCTTCTTCTTGACCAACACCATTGAAGAGGAAAAAGGGTTGGAACTTGGCTTGATGCGCCCCATGTCTAAGATCTCTTTGATTGCCTTCTCTATTTCATCCTTGTACTTATTTGGGTGTCTGTAAGGCATGGTTGACTGGTTTTTATCCTTCCTATAAATCAATGATATGCGCAAATCCCCTATGAGGTGGCACACCTGGTGGAATAGGTCCAAACACCTTACTATTTTTGTTAATGATCCTTTGAATCTCTTGTGCATAGTGAATCTTCCCCTTTTTGTGCAATGACCTTCATCTGGATCCAAAGCTACAATGAACCTAAGGCCATCTCTTTCAAAATTCATTTGTCTTTTATTTAAATCAACCACAGTGGAATTATTGAAATCCCAATCAATTCCTAACAGTGCAGGGTAAGGGTAGTTGTCATCAACTATCTCAATTACCTCAAAATCTGCAAACTTTCTTACTGCGTCGATGTCCACAGGGACATGTTATCTCAGACCATATCTAGGAGTGGTGTATATGGAAGAGATTGATTAATACCCCTATAACCCCAACCTTTCTATGATAATGGTTTGTTAAGTCCTTACATCCTCCTAAATTGAAGGATGTTTCTACTTCTAGGGTTACTAATGAGGAAGAGGTTATCTTTAGAGCCCAATAGTTATATTTGATATATGCTCAGTCTGGGATGCTATACCACCTCCTTCCTGAGGTGCCACGATCTACTTACGACCTTAGACAAAAGACCGGACCTCATTCTGATGGCATTGTAGGCTCCACCAATGTAAATTCCACAGACTCGGTGACGAACCAGATAAAAGATTTGTCCTCAAAATAGTCTGTAGGAAGACCAACTTCATTTTTATCCTCTAATCCCACTCATTCAGTGGATGTAAACTCAGTGCAATCGTCGACCAACTTGAATGGTAACCAGCCACCAGGAGGGAATAAGAATAAAGGACATAATAATCGTAAGGGTGGGAAAAATGGTAATAAATCCAAGCACAATATTGAGAAGACAGGTAATAGTGCTAGAGAGGGAAAATGAGAAAAACGTAAGGTGAAGTTTCCCTCTAAGATTTTCACAGATGATCACCTTAGCCATCTGTGCCCCAAACTTGTAGAAGCTATGAGGCTTTTATCTCAATGACCTATCATATTGACGAATCCATTCCCACACAATCAACCCTGAGCCTCGAGTTCCTCAAACTTTGGAAACGTGGCTGGTCAAAACCAATAGTCGCAAGATGACGACCGTCTATGTATCAATATGGTCGATGCAAAAATTGATATAGCCACTCGATCTCGAGACTATAGTTCTAAACAAACTATTCCTGGTCTAGAATCTCCTCCTCCTCCCCAGAGACAACTTTACAGATTGTGAAACTAGATCCACAACCTCATATTCCGAAAGGAGTACTCAAGCACTCTACCCATAATCCAAATGCTAGATCTGCCCAGAACTACTCTATTGTTGAGGACATAGTAAAAACCCCTTGTGCTATGTCAACTTTGGAGGTACTCCAGACGTGTCCTTCACAAAGGAATGCCTTACTCTCTTCTCTAGGAGCTCTAGAACCTAGTGGCTTGAAGCTTATCAAGTTTGATGTCACACATGTTAATCCTTTCTTTCCTTACCATGTGGCTTTCCAAATCCATGTGGATTATTCAAAGTATACCATCAAACTTCCAGTTGTTGATGAAGGTGATGCTACATGTGTGATTTCCCTAGATTTTTGGAAAGCTCCCGGTTCTCTGACCCTTTCCAAATCATCAAACATGTTGACTACTTTTGATGGTCATTCCTTCTTTCCCCACGGTATTCTTCCTTCCTTTTCGGTCCAATTAGGCAGGAAGAAGGTAGAGGTGGAAGTAGAGGTAGCGGATGCACCTCTTTATTATAACATGTTTCTAGGTTGCAATTAGACTTATGCTATGATCGTCGTCGTATTGTCCATTTTCCGTAATCTTTGTTTTCCTCATGAAGGGAAGATTGTAATGATCGATCAGTTATCCTTTGCGTACCTTATCCCTAATGTATCTCTTGGATAGTTGATCCCTGTGATTGACAATTATTGACCACCAACCAAGAATATTGGTGTTGGAATGTTTTCTTCCCTTATGGGTACTTTCGACTTCTCAACACCAAACCATCAATTTTATGCCATGTCTAGTAGGACTGTCTCGACTGGGAGGTTCATTGCTTTCTGCATGTCTTATTTTGATGATCTGTGGACCCTACCTTCCCCGAATTTGTCTTGGGAAGGACACTCACATGCTGGGATGGCCATGTCATTATCGACAACAGAGATTGTGTATCAAGCTGTTCTTGACTCTTTCACCGATCCTGATCTTGTTCCCTCACCGAAGGATGAGGAGGATCTCGTGTCTAGGCTCGTCTGGGCCACCTCATTGTCCTTTTCACATGATTGCCTCGATTTGACTTTGCCTTCAGATGAATCCATCATCGAAGCCATGAATTCTCCCGACAAACCTTGGGATGATATGCATCATTGTTCCTATTTTCTTCTAGAGCTTGAAAGAATCGAACAAGATGACTTTCGATATACATTGAGTGAGATAGTCAGTCACACCATAGTTCCACTAGATACGCACACCATTTATGCTGAAGGAAATATGGTGAGTATTTATCCTACCATCCAGATCGACATCTCTCGTACCCCTTGTAAGGTTGAAAACGTAAATATCAGTGCAGATTGTTTGGTTTGAGATGTATTTGCTTGGTCCTATGAAGAGATGCTAGGGATTGACCCTCATATTGTCGAACATGAAATTAAAACGTATCTGGATGCTAAACCTTTTCGGAAATGTCTAAGAGTTGTCAACCCTCGAAAGGCCCCTGCTATTAAGGCAGAGGTGGAGAAGCTACTTAATGTTGGCTTCATCTACCCGGTTCCTTTAACATATTGGGTATCCAACCCCATTCCCGTACATAAGAAGAAAGGAACCATCCATGTATGTATGGATTTTCATGACCTAAAGAAGGCTTGTCTGAAAGACAACCTCCCCACACCTTTCATTCATCATATTCTCGACAAGTGTGTGGGAAGTGAATTATTTTCTTTCATGGACAGATTTTCAAGATATAATGAAATTCAAATTAAACCTGAGGATCAACACAAGATGACATTTATTTGTCCTTGGGGAACTTTTGCAACACCAGAGAAACCTTTCAACGTGCCATGAATTTCGTGTTTCATGATCTTAAGCACATAGTTGAAGCTTAGATTGACGATCTTGCTGCTCACTCTCGCAAGAGAGCGGATCACATTATCCACCTTCGACTTGTTTTCAAAAGACATTTTTATTATAGGATCTGATTAAACCCTCATAAATGCATCTTTTGCATTAATTCTGGTCGTTTGTTAGGTATTATAGTTTCTGAGACTAGGATCATGGTAGATCCACTCAAGGTTGAGGGAATACTTTGGTTGCCTCCCCCATGCACAATTAGACAACTCTTTCTTCATAGGTTTATAGTGAACTATGCTACTATCACTAAAGGTTTCATTCTTGTATCCTCATCCTCTTAAGTTGGGATGCAGGGCCCCTTTCCTCTTATTTGGTATTTTGAAGAAGGAAACCCATTTTATCTCGGATAAGCAAGCCCAGGAGTCCTTCGATGCTTTGAAGAAATCTTTGGTGTCGACACCTCTGCTGAAGCTTTCAGAATACGATACAATTGGTATGGTTCTAGTTCAGGAGGATGACGAGCTCCACAAGAACGTTATTTCTTATCTTAGTCGAACTTTACTACACTACACTACACTACATTGCACTACACATATCACATATCATATCATAGGAGGGAAATATAATAAATGGAATGTCATTTTGTAGGAGTTTGATCTTGAATTTGCTTCCGCTAAATCCAAGAAGTCCCTAGTATTTACAGAGTTGATATCTGATTTCCCACAATTAAATGAGGATGTTATCCATGTCAATTCGTTTGTGGATGAACACATCATTGTCTGACCCCCAGTATGGAGACATCATTCTCTATCTTCAGTATTTGAATATCCCTCAGCATCTCTCACGAGATGATCGATGGTGTATAAGATAGCAAGACAAGAAATATACTATTGTCGATGACACTTTGTATTGCCGAGGAATAGATGATATATTGCATCATTTCTTAACTCCTGGAGAGGCCGATTCTATCCTAAACGATTGCCACAGTGGGGTTTGTGGTGGTCATTTATCCAGGCTTGTGACATCCCAAAACATTTTGCGAGCCGGTTATTTCTGGCCTACCATATTTAAGGATTGTATTGAAGGGGTTAAGAAGTGTCACCTCTATCACTCGGAAAATGCACTCACATCCATCCCCTCTTCACCCAGTTATTATCAACAGTCCCTTCACTAAGTGGGGCATGGACTTCATTGATTGCAAGCTGGGGGGAATCAACACATTATCGTGGTCATCGACTACTTTAATAAGTGGGTCGAGGCCATGCCTACAATTAAATATGAAGGGAAGACTGCAACCTTCTTCGTATTCAAAGAGATTATCACCCGATTCGGTATCCCGAGTGAGATTGTCACTGACCATGGAAGTCAATTTTAGAATGAGATGATGGAAGAAATCGTAGCTAAAATGGAGTTTAAGAATGGTCACTCTTCTCCTTATTATCCCCAAGAAAATGGACAAGTAGAGAACAAGTCTCTCAAGACCATTTATCAAAAAACTGTTAGTCATAGTAAGTCTGACTGACACATCATGCTATATCCTGCACTTTGGGCATATTGAACCTCGATCAAGACTGCCACTGGATTTTCCTCTTTCCAGTTAGTACATGGTGTGGAGTCAATATTACCCATTGAATGTGAAATCCATTCTCTTAAGTTGGTAGTCGCGCTCCTACCTAACACTTCCGATCTTGAACGATGCCTTGTACACCAAGAGAGTCTTGATGCGTAGGATCGAGATGACTCTACGACTATCGAGGCAAACAAATGATGTGTCAAGGTTCAATATGATAAGTCTGGCTGTCCTCAGTTGTATGCTGAGGGTGACTAGTTCCTCTTGTATGATCAAGACAAATAATCGTTGGGGGCAGGCATGTTTAAACCCATGTGGCACGAGCCTTACATCATGCAAAGCGTGATAGAAAAAGGAGCCTATGAGTTGGAATGTTGTGAAGGGAATAAGTTGGCCGAGCTCAGAAATGGGCTCTACTTGAAATGATACTATGCTTGAACCCCAAGATTAGGTGGAGCTCTTTGTATACTGATGTAATTTAGTGTATATATCTTTTTCTTTTTCGTCTTTGGGTTGCTTATCGAGTTTTCACTTGGTTGACAGATATCAATGGAGTCGCAAGTCTACCTAGGATTTGCAGACGGGACCAGTCATCACATACGGAACTTGGCTTCCACCGCTTGGGTGATTTATTCACCCGAGGGTCTATTTGTGTCTTCAAGAGGCATATGCCTAGGGCCATACACAAACAATGTGGCTGAATATACCGATGTTATAGAACTTTTACATGATGCTATCTCACATGCCATCCGTAGATTAGAAGTTCATCTGGATTCCCAGTTAGTAGTGCGTTAGTTGAATGGTTGTTACCGAACGATCATTATCGCGTGCATGATCCTTCTTTACTCTGACGATTCCTATTGGCACGTCTTTTAGAATGACATTTTGATTTTATTACATATTATCATATTCCTAGAAGTTCTAATTATGTATCTGATGCTTATTCTAACTATGTTTTATATTGGAATTTGTCACATATTTAAAAGCAACCAAAACATCTAATCAATGTACACATTGAAAAATATAAGTAAAGCTGAAGATCCCTTTTATATATTTCAAAAAATATGGTGTTTATAGTACAAAATGGGGCTGACACCCTCATATACATATCCAACCTATATCATAATAACCCACGACATCTACACTTATGGTGTCGGATGTGTGTCATGGTAGAAAACCATGGCATTTTCAAGATGCCAAAAGAGTCATACCCATGCCCTAGGTACACCAACCACCTGTCGCTGCATGGATTCAGGTAGATCCTCTACATGAACCATGGGTATCATGTGTGTCAAATGCGACAAGTTTCCCTGCACTTTTTGTAACACCCTCTTAGCCTCTCCTCCCACCGCTTCGTCTCCTTGGTTCCTTCGTCGATGTCGAGGGAAACCCTCTGGCCGTCATGGACCCACATCTGCGACACACAAATTTCTAATCAATACTTAACCACCATCCAAAATATTTTTGTCCTAATTATACAAAAAGTCCTCGTTGTAGGGTGTCGGCACCCTACCTCCTCTCTGCCGCCTCATCACCTCGGTCCACCATGCCATGAATGGATTGCGAGGTCCTCTTGAGATAATCTCAGCTCTAGGTCCCAAGCCTGAAAAAGAAGCTACACAAGATGGAGGCAAACCCATAATTCCTTTTACCCCCCTGTTTACACTCTGTCAATTGGTTCTTCATATTGGCCAGTAGTGAGGTGTTGAAGAATGAAAATATGGGCCCTATAGGGCCATGCTCAAGATGATTTGGCTCTCGGTACTCTATGTCTAGGACCTATGGGCAATGTCTCACAATACTAGCCTCTATGGTTCATCATAAACCAAAATAAGGGGTATGCATTGTTAGTTTCTTGCAAGTGGTTCTATAGGCCCACAGTATTGTTGGTACTCTTAAATCCCAGTCATCCTTGTTCACACTACAAATATTTGTCAGCGTTGTCTCCAAGATCTTGTTGAATGCTTCCACTGTCCCATTTTCTTGGGGATGGTAAAGTGTGCTCTTCGGATGGTGGAATGCAAATTCATCAGTCGGGGATTCAACTGTTTTATTTATGAAATGTGTGCCTTGATCGCTCATGAGGATCTTTGGGCATCCAAACCTAGTTATGAAGCGCAAAGTTGTAGTTTCACTACAATCCTTAATTGCTCTTTCTTCGGCCCATCTAGTCAAGTACTATGTCATAGTAATTATGCACCTTGCTCCTGTACTTTTTTGTAGTAATTATGTACCTTTCTCCTGTGCACAACTATTTGACTAAAGTAGGAGGGTGTAAATAAACTATAATATCAATTTTAGATGGATCTACCAACAATCCATGATTGCATACAATATGACATAAAAACACTCCAAATGGTGAAAAGAAGATGCATTTCTTCAGATTCAAGGAAATTTGACACTGCCTGCATTTTCCCAACATTAACCTTAGACATTCAATATGATTTTTCAATAAACTAAAAAAATTCCAATCATCAAAATATGCTTCTAAACATTTTTGCAGAAATTCCTTGAATGCTTCGACCACCACCCTGGAAAATATGGTTGGGGCATTCTTCAATCCAAATGGCATCACTGTATATTGGTAGGATCAATATTCTATTGCAAACGTGGTCTTATGGAAATCTTCCTTGGCAATCTGGATCTGATGGTATCTTGAAAATTCATCTGTAAAAGAATATACCTCCTGGCCTCCCACATTATCAAACACTTCATCAATGAATAGCGTGGGGAAGGGATCATGCAAAAAGGCATCATTCAACTTCTTGATATCTACACAGATCATGATCTCTCATGTCTTCTTGTCTTGCACCACCATAGGTCTAATCCACTCTGAATCTTCGATAGGTTCTATAATTCCTACTTCCAACATTCTATCGAGCTCAGTCTTCACTTTCTCCTTATACTTAGGGTTCAGTCTATAGGGTCTCTGTTTGACTGGTATTGCATCTTGTTTCAAAGGGATTCTCATCTCTCCCATAGGCCCTTTAATTCCCTTCATATCAGTGAACTTGGTTGGAAACAAGTCCTGATATCCATGCAGTAACTCTGTTATTTTGTAATAGTAGCAGCATCCCAATAATCTCCAACATTTGCAAGCTTCAGTGTTTTCTCTGTTCCAATGTTGATCTGCTTAATCTTGATCGGCTATCCAATGAATGGTATCTCAACTCCTTGTCCTTTCCCATCTCTTTGGCCTTCTATTTCAGCAATGTTCACCTTCCTAGGATCATCGTCTTCATTAGCATTGATGTTGTAAAAACCTTGTTGTTTATGGAGAGGCGCAGTCAATTCGTCCTCTTATTTTTCTAAAGGGGGGCTAGATTCCTCCTCGAATAATTTTTGTCTTACAATCTATAATGCTTGATCTACTGAAGGATATTGACTATCAAATAAGAAGGTGGTTACAAATTTTTTAGTCATACCTTCCCAATCTGCAGTGATGAGGCACAACTCCATTGGAAGGTACCAGTTGATGGGGGTTGTGTCTAGTGTGTTAATGAATTTGTGCACCCACTTCTCTTGAGGAATTTTTCTCCAGGCTTCCTCGCAACTTTTCACATGGTCCTTTGCATAACTTTGACCTCTGTAGAAAACTTCACACCCTTCTACTTGTGCTAAGAACTGCGTGGTCATCAGGGTACGACATTGTACTGATCTTTTTGTGTGTTCCCCACCATATTGCTGGTGTTTCTTACAAGGCCTCATCCATTGCAACAATCTTTGTTGCATTGGTACACTTTCTTAGAATTCCAACAAGAAGGTTTCTAAAGGATTCATACCATCAAAAGTGGGCAAGTTACTTACTGTTGTGCCGATCCAACAAAATTCTCTAGTTAATCTAGCACACCTTCTTGTAGATACTTCATACATATTGTTTTTTCAGTTCTCCAGTGCTTATTTTGACTCTAATGAGCATGCGCTGTCACTTCTCTAGTTGAGGTTTCCATCAGTCATATGATTAATGTAATCACGTTGCCTGGATGTTAATTTGTATATGTTTTCCAGTTCATATGTGCAGTCTTCTTCTTTGATAGGTTCTGTGTATCACTGACCTTTGTCTGGATCCAAAGGTTCTATGCAATGAACCTAAGGCCATCTCTTTCAAAAGTCATTTGTCTTTTCTTTAAATCAGGCATAGTGGAATTATTGAAATCCCAATCAATTCCTAACAACATAGGGTAAGGGAAATTGTCATCAACTATCTCAATTAACTCAAAATCTGAAAACATCCTTACTCTATCGATGTCCACAGGGACATGTTCCAATCTTCCAAAGGGGCTTACTGTCTTCTTATTATCCATAATAAGCCTGATAGGGGAGTATATCAACTTCGGTTTTCCCATCAGTGCCCAGGTTTGCTTTGTTATTACATTGACCTTCAACCCTAAGTCGAGGACCACATAATCTATATCATATTCTCCTATTTCATCATTCAAGTGTAATTTCTTATTTTTCCTTCTCTTTTTAGCCATTTGATGTACTACCCTATTCAGTAGGGGATCTATCTTTCCTATCTCATACTATTTGATTAAATTTTGTATGTCTTGTACAACGCTCACATCCGCGAGGTTCAACATATATCAGTTTCACTTGTGGGTTCTGCTGAGATCCTCGTCTTTTCGAAAGATTAGCTAGCAACACATGGCAATATTCTATAATGTGTTCAAAGGAATTGCAGTAGCTGCAAGTAGTGAAAGGGTTCTGACAGTCCCTTGCTAGGTGTCCTGGTTGTGTGCAATTGTAACAGATGATCTATCCTTGGCCTCGACCCATACATCCTCCTCCTCCTCGTCCTTGTCCTCTGAATCCACTGCGAGGATTGGATTTTCCTCTCCCTGGGGAGTTATACTATGTTGTGTTTACTTCTTGTTGTACTTCGCCTTGAATTTTGTATATGTCTCTTGACCTTTTGTGCATGACGTCTTAAGCCCTACAATATTTATCATTATGCCCCATAGACTTACAGAACGTGCAATACAAATTTGTGGGTGTCTGAACATATTTTTTTATGTAATAACACTCACCATAGTGATGTCTATTTCTGCATTCCTCGCACCATGGTAGGGTGACTTTCTTCAAAGGGATCAGAGCTCCAAAGGCCAAGTATTCATGAAATAAGGGGTAGTGTTCCTTGTCACGACCTTCTGATTTTCATTTGACACACTAGATGTCTTCTCTTTTATCCTTTCCCTTGTCTTTCTTCATATCTTCGACCTATAGAGACAAACTAGTTAGTTGACTTAATATTTGACTCTAACTTCATGGCTATTTCCAACGCCTCAGCTTGCGAAGTGATCTTCTGTTTCATTATAGGAAATCTAATGTGTGGTAAGAGGAGAGAAATGAACCATTCTTTGTTCTTCTCATCTAGAATCTGAAAAGTCAATCGACCAACCAAGGTCTTGAATCTCTGATCGAATTCCCAAATAGGTTCAGCTACCTTCTTCTTGATTTCTTTCAGTTCTCTGATACATTGTGATTCTGATTTGGTTTTCTTGAACTCTGCAATCAATGCATTCTTGATCACATTCAACAAATTAGGTTGTGCAATTCCTTGGACAAGTTTCATGTACCAGCTCAATGAACGATACCTTAGGGTAGTGTTGAATTGAGTTCTTTTAATATTCATACAGATTCACATAGGAGCCAGTGCTAATCAAGATCTTCAGATCCATCTCCCCTAAAAATAGGGAGCCTCATCTCATCTGCCATAGATATTCCTAGGGTTCTTGACTGAGTATGTGGTGGACTACTAGTGACAGTTCTATGAATTCTCTCGTGGCTTGGATTACTTTGATTCCTTAATGCTACTGCATCAACATGAGGGATAATAGTACTTACTTCAATAGTCTGTTCAGTTTCTAAGGCTTCTGGGTCTTCTCGGTGAGACTCTTCATCTTTCCCTTCCTTCTCCCTAATGGGTTCTGAGTTCTCTTTGTCTGTCAAATCTGCCTCTTCTCCACTGTAGAAACCCTCATCCCCATAGTTCCTCTTAAATAGGTTTGCAGTATGAACTTCTCTGAATGCTCTCCCACTGCGCATATGTCCAACCTCTGTGTCACTGTTGCTGTCCAAATTCCTGAACATTAGCTTTTTCGGATCCAACCAATCTATTGTGTCTTCAAGATGTTATTCTCATGTAATAACATCTTGATCCTCAACCTCAAAAAATGTAAAAATGTTCCTCTTGGTCCCTTGAAAAAATATCTCTCGTCTTGGCTATATGAATCTACTCTTTCAACAACAATTTCGATGATGTACCCTCCAATGGTGCTATCAAACCAATGATCTATTGCTCTTGATACAACGTTATCAACTCTCTTGACCTTCTTGATTAGCACTGATGTCCAGACCACAGGTGTCCTAGATCTAACCTCAAAATGGGTATCTTCTAACCTAGCTAACCACTCATATAGATTTTGATGGCTTCCTCCAAAGAAAATCTCGTGTATATCAGTAAAGATATATCTTCCTAAAAAATCCTGTGTACTAATGTTAGGGTTCTTGTTTTGGGCTTCAATGAAGTCCTTTTCTTGATCCTCTATCCAGTTCTGAATCTCTATCTTTGATGGGAACCACCTTGATATTCCCTCAAGAATATTCATGTCTCAACAATAGAACCATTTGTTGTCACAGTGTCAGACCCAGGGTTCGGCTCCAAGAGCACACCAACAAGCCCTAACTACTATCCCTTTTGGAAATACCTGCAAAGTAGATGGAGTCTCACCCAAATCAGCTATGGGGGGGTTGCAAGATAGAGATGTCTACAACCAAGGGGAATACCAAGTGGATCTAGTACTAGAATGACACAACATTTATATATCCCTTACTAGTTCAACTCTACTCCGCACAACTATCTATCATATCTAACATAGTAATGCAATAACAATATATTAAAGGGAAAATAGCATAGCATCAATCACACACAACACAAGGTATATGTGGTTCACCCTCTCTCTAGGGATACGTCCACATAACTGTTCTTTATAATATATTAAAGTGAAGCATACAATTCTTGTCTGTGTTATCAGCTAGCAGATCTTTTTTCTCCTCCTCTCTATCTCTCCCCTCCCTATGCACCCATCTGCGGGGTTGATCTTTGAACCCAACTGAAGATATTACAGTACAGAAGGCTCTCGTACTCAACACTTCTCCCTCAGATAATATTACTCACTCGATCACACAATAAAAAAGACAACCACAACAATCATAACACCACCTTGACAACAACCCATCCTAGGTCCTTTAGACCTCTATTTATACATTACAATCACTCACCAACATGCTAAGGCTGAAACCTAGGTTTCAAAATCCTAGATACCAAAATCCTAGGTGTCTAAAAACCTAGGTCAACTTGACCTGCGTTTTCAGGGATTCACCATCCTGTCTTTCCTTCCTTCTTGCGCAGTGCTCCAAAGTATCCAACGGTGGCTTTTTATGCTTGCTGAGTTGTCCACGATCCTTCTTCCTTGCTTATCTGTCATCCTAGATCTCCTCATCCCACAACTTGCTTCCTTTTACTTCACTCCATATTTTCTTCTCTTTTTCTCACTTCGACCCAGTAGCAGTCATTTTGTCTTCTGCGCAGTTCACATTTTTCCTTTTCTTCCTTGATCTTCGCTTACTTTCATAAACAAGGGCCAACAGAGATAATCTTCCATTTATTCTGGGGGAAGGGTAAAGGTTGCAGCAGTCTCGCTGGATGAGTGTGCTCATCCTTATTCTCTTGACAAGTAGTACACTCCTTTATGTGACTCATCACATCCTCTTTGAGGCCCTTCAATGGGAAGCTCTCCCTTACCTTCATGTAAGTCTTGTCAATCCCTTGGTTCCCTAGCACTGGTGAGTCATGACAATCCTGTAGTATCTTGGCCTTAAAGGTTGATTCAGGAACCAAAAAGATTCGGCCCTTGTAGTAGATGATGCCCTCTATGGCCCTGAAGTTATCATCATGTACCCGTCCATCTATCACTTGACAAGCGAACTGATTTTTTGAGTATTCCATCACAAGATGGTCCTTCCAATGAACTAATACATTTGTCATGGCATAGACTGATGCCCTCCTAGATAATGCATCTTCCACTATGTTGTTTTTCCCTTTGATGAATTCAATGTCAAATTCATAGGCATGTATCTTACTGGCCCACAGTACTGCTGGTACTCTTAAATCCCAGTCATCCATGTTCACACTGCAAATCTTCGTGAGTGTTGTCTCCAAGATCTTTTTGAATGCTTCCACTGTCCCATTTTCTTGGGGATGGTAAGGTGTTCTCTTCTTATGGTGGACTGCAAATTCATCAGTCAGGGATTCAACTATTTTATTTATGAAATGTGTGCCTTGATCGCTCATGAGGATCTTTGGGCATCCAAATGTGGTTATGATGTCATCAAATATGAAGCACGAAATTGTATTTGCACTACAGTCCTTAACTTCTCTTGCTTCGGCCCATCTAGTCAAGTACTCTGTCACAATAATTATGTACCTTGCTCCTGTGTGCTTCCATGGTGGGTTTATAGGTACCATGAAGTCAATAGCACATTTCTCAAGTTCTTGTAGGGTCATTTGTGGTGCTAATGGAATTTCATCTCTTCTGTATGGTTTCCCATCTCTTTGGCATACATCGCAGTCTTTGTAAAAGTCTGTGGCATCTCTGTGTAAGATAGACCACCAAAGGCTAGCTCTAAGAACTTTCTATGCAATTTCTTTCCCTACATAATGTCCTCCTGGGATGCCTTCATGAGATTCTATGATGATCAATGGTCACTCTTCCTTCATAACCCACCTTATCATTATCTCATCAGGTCCCATATTTGTCACACACCCACTAGGAAAACTAAGATTTTCTTTTTCTTTTTGTCTTTTCTTCGACGGACAGAATCCCTGAATTTCTATGGAGCCTAGTGCAGACCACCCCTTCCCTTATCCTCCTCCATGTAATCATTGGCTATGACCACATGCATTACCAAAAAGGCACTTCTGGATTTTGCGATTCAGGGAATAACGATACAATCATTCCCTTGTTATTTGTCTTTCGAAATGTTGAAACCCAAAAGGGTCTAACAGATCTTTAGCTCCTCCCTTGGGTCGATTTTCATATGACCGGTCCTATGCCCTGGTGTTATTCCTCTAAATTCTTTTGGGGTTTCACGATTTGGGGAATCACGATGAAAGTGTTCCTCCTTTCCCTTTCAAATCCCCAGAACTAGAAAGCACAGTATCATCCGGATCTACGGTCCAGGTCGTCAACTTGATCAATGGCCCAGATTAAATCCTCATGTTCTACCTTTCAGGATTTCGGGCAGGGTCTTCACTCCTATTCCTCCGATGTCTAGAACCCCAGTGGCTTTAGATATTTTCCACACATCCCCTACAAATGGATGGTCCAGATTCTTTCGAGAATCCTCCTTCCTACCATAAGATCCTATCCGATGACCTAGGGCTCATCCACAGAGCTCATCGAGGTTTTGGGTACTGCAATTTCGTGACTTGCGAAAATGAGGGGTCTTTCCCTTTGGATTCCCAAGTGCTGAAATGCCGAAAACTATTCACGCTAAACTGATTCGGGGTTTCGTATACTAGGATTTCATGACTGGCGAAAACAAGGGGTCTTACGCTTTGGTTTCCCGGGTGCTGAAATACTGAAACCTATTCACGCTAAACCGTTTCAGGGTTTCGTATACCGGGATTTTGCGACTAGTGAAAATGAGGGGTCTTACCCTTTGGTTTACTGGATGTTGAAATGCCAAAACCTAGTCACGATAAACTGATTCAGGGTTTTGTATACCGGGATTTCGCGACTCATGAAAATCCACAGTAGAGAGTTTCCTTACCTTTCGAAACTCCGATTCCCAAATTCCCAATAAGGAAATTTATGTATGAGATTATTGGCTATGAGCCTCCCCTCATCTAACGGTCCATAGAGCTCTGAAAGATTCTTGGATCTACGGTCCTGGATCCCATCGCTACTTGTGAAGGGTGAAGGGGTCAAGGTATTAACGCCTATGCTCCTCCTCTAGATCCACCGGTCTTGACAAATATGGGGTATTTTCGAAATGATTTTGACCGTTCCTCTACCAAATGATGGGGTATTCTCTATAGATAAATGGTACTCGCTATCCTTTCTGAGTTTGATTCACGAGATTCAACCTCTTAGGGCTTAGAACTCCCATGACTTTGAAACCTGAGAGAACTACTCTTTCTTGTACAAGGTTTCCAGACCTAGGTCATTTGGACCTTCAGAGGGTTCTTGGGTAATTATCCCTAGGCTTGGTGACCTGGCTGAAAAGCCTTCCTAATTCACTAAGCTATGACTCTGGGATAGGGGTAAAGTAAAATCATGGGTTTACTATAACGATAGTCTTTTCAAGGAACTCACTCTGGCTCTGGAATGCGAGGAAACTTCCCAGGAGGAGGTGCCTTCGGGAAATCAAACCAAGGCATAGCGTGAGTCAAGTAGATGGGACAAATCTCAAGGGAACAGACTCGTATTCTGAACTTATTCATTCTATACATAAACTGATTATGGTCATATAAGTATAAGCATGCATCCATTATTTCCAATCAAAACACAAGGCAGACTCTTCTATACAGAAACCATTTATGAGCGTATAAGCATGAGCATGCGTTCATGATATTCAATTCAAAATACAGGACATAACACTTATCAGAAACACCAGTTGTGATGCAACTGCTGAGAGGGGTGCTTGTTTCCACCCAATCGTAGGCTCAGTGACTCCAAATGGATTTACTACTAGCCACCCCCGAGCTAGACCATGATGCTTTGAGATTCAGTCTCTTACTTCCAGCTCCATGAAATTCAAGGATGAAGGTTACTCTCCTCCTCCTATTTTTAGAACTCTCTCTGTTTACAAAGTTTTCTCCAGTTCTCTTCCATGATCCCTATCGCGCACGCTCTCTCTCCCCCTTACCACACTTCCTCTCTTGCCTTTTTCTCTACAAGATTATGTGTGGAACAAATTTCCCCATCCATGGTCAAGTCTGGGAGATTTTATATATGGGCAGTTCACCCCCATCCCCTCATTAACTCTTGAGGAGCCTCCCCACCTACCAATCGGATAGGAAATCCATTCCAGGGTCAGAGAGATGCTTTGGTCTTTGAGCAAGTCAAAACCAGTATGGTACTGTCTCGGTGGAAGTTAATGCAACCATTCCAGGTCCCTTCCACCACCTCTCATTAGTCATCGTGGTCTTTTTTATCACATCCCCCTCCCAACAGTCACACAACACATATTCATAACATAATTTACATTCATCAACCTTTTATACAAAGGTCCATCAAATCAAATATTCACCTCTTTGAGTTTGCCATAGTTCTTGGCCAATATAGTTATTTTTACAGACTGGGGGAAATAGGGTGTTACAATTCCCTCCCCCTTAAAGGAACATCGTCCTCGATGTTTTATCTATCAATATGATGTGTATGTACAACAGTAAACAAAATCAGATTTGCCTGTTTCATGGCATCATCCATTTCCCACGTAGCCTCATCTGGGCCAAAATGTTTCCACTGCATCTTGACCTATGCAATGGTTTGGTTTCTAAGTGGGGTTTCCTTTCTGTCCAGTATGCATTGAGGTTCTGGTAGGAATTCTCCCTCTGGTTCCACTTGGATCACAAACTAGTCAATTATATGATTAGAATCGTGTACATATTCCTTCAATAATGAAACATGGAAAACATTATGTACTTTTACTGTGGGAGGAAGTGCTAGCCTATAGGCTATAGGTACCACTCTATCTAAACATTCAAAGGGTCCGCAATAACGAGGTTCCAACTTTGCACAATCTCCCATCCTCAGGGAACTCTTCCTATGCCTAACTCTGAGATATACGTGGTCTCCCGTCTTGAATTCTCTTGGAGTTCTATTTTGGTCAGTGTAACTTTTCTGTCTGTTCTGAGCGACCTTTAGATTTTGTTTTATCTGAATCACTTGTTGTTCCATTTCTTTCAACATGTCAGGTCCAATAGTAATTTTGTTTACTGGGTTATTCCAACTGACTGGAGTGTTGCATGGTCTATCATAGAGGACTTCGAAAGGACTCATCTTTAGGGATTCTTGGTAGCCATTATTGTAGGCATATTCCACCAGTGGCAGGTAATCTTCCCACTTTTTAGGTTGGTGCATTACATGCATTCTTAGCATGTCTTCTAATATTTTGTTCTTTATGGTTACCTTATTGAGCTGTCTATAATCTATTCACAGTCGGAGGGTACCATCTTTCTTCTTCACAAATAGAATTGGTGCTCCCCATGGGGACATGCTGGGTCGGATATAGCCTTTGTGCATCATTTCTTTTAGTTGTAGTTTAATCTCAACTAGATCGGGTGTGCTCATTCTATAGGGTGTCCTAGACACTGGCATTGCTCCTGGTGCAAGTTATATCGGAAGTCAATGTCCCTTCTCGGAGGTAGACCCGATACCTCTTCTGGAAACACATCTCTATATTCTCTTAGTGTGGGGTGGTCTTCGAGGCTTGCTTTGTCATATTCAACTGATTCCAACACCTGTATCACATATAGTGGACATCCCTTTATTCAATACTTTAACATTTGAAGGGATGATATTCATCTCATTGAGACAGGTTTTTGGATCCCTTGAAGGGTTATCCTTCTTCCTTTTTCACTTACACATTCTAAGGTTTTATGGTAACAGTCCAGTTTGGATTTATATGTGGTTAGCCAGTCCATACCAATCACCAGGTCATACGATCCTAGGGGTAATACATTAAGGGTTGCTTGGGTGGGGAATTCACCCATAGTGAATTGGAAAGATGGTATGACCTCCATTACCTTTCTTTTGGTATCGGTGGCTAACTGTACCAACCATGGCTTGGCGTGTTTATGTGGCTGTAATTTACACTTATCAATAGCCTTAGGGGCTATATAACTCAATTTTGAACCAGGGTCAATTAGAATAGACACTAGATGGTTGGTGATCATACCTTCCATCTCCACCACTGAAGCATGGTGGTCAGCTTGTTTATTATCTACAGATGCATAAATTTGCGACATGCTCTTGGCCACTTCATTGATAGTGGTATCTTCTTGAATGCTGTAAATTCTCCAACTGTTCTGTTGTCGGTGCGGGCAGTCCCTCAGTAGATGTTATTCTCCACAACCCCAACATTTCAAGGGTTTTTTCTTTGGGTTATCAATCTTTCTTGGGGTGGATCCAAAAGGTTTATTTCTGCTCTGGGAGGGGAAATTATGCTGGTGTACACCTTGGGTTGGAAATCTCATCCTTGAGTCCTTTTTATAGTTTTCAAGTCTTGTGGATTTAAACCCCTTTTTCTGGAATCTCGAACTATTCTTCTTCTTCCAACCTTCGCGAGGTTCTGTTCGATGCCCAAGTTGTTCATAACAATATCTTTCCTTTCAGATAGTGTCTTCTAGGGTCTTTGGCTCATCAAACTCAATCCTGTTCTGATAGTCCTTAGGTAGTCCACTGATGAATCGTTGCACCTTTTCCTTTTCTACTTTTATATAGGGTATGTACCTCAGCAACTCGAGGAATATACTGACATATTCCTCTATGGTGTGTTGCCCCAGCTTGAGTTCATAGAATTCTTTAGTCTTTTCGTCAAAATACTTTTCCAACAGATACTTCTTCCTGAAGTATTTCTCAAAACATTCCCAAGATAGGTCTTCTTCGTGAATCCCTTTTACGTTCTTAAGGTCTTCCCACCAAATGGAAGCCTTCCCATTCAGGTTGAAAGTGGCTACTCGAGCCTTCAAGTTTTCTGAGAAGTCATGGACACTGAAATACTTCTTCATTCCAAGCAACCATACCTCTACTTCCTCTCTCTTCTTTATTTCACCGTCAAAAGAGGGTGGTTTGGCCTTCTTGAATTCTTTGAGATTATGATTTTTGGAATGATTTCGCATCTTTCATTTTCTTCGGTAATAAGAACTAGTTATGCTACTAGAAGATCCCTTCGAGTCACCAGTTTCCTTTACAGAGGAATTCTCCGATGCTTGTCCCTTATCTCTGGGGTGGACCTTTCTCGAGGTGATCTTCCCAGTGTGGCCACTTAAAATACCACGTTTCAGTATCTCAGGTGGACTTCAACTTTTCTTTGTCTGTCGTTGGTCTGCGTGACTGGTGTCAGGTCCATGCTGCAATTTTCTTTGTATGTCGGATAAGCTCTGCAGCAAGACTGCATTAATCTCTGTTTGCTTTTCTTTCTCTTTTATCAACCTCTCGTTGTCGGCCTTGCAGCTCTGTAGTTCGACCATGAGGCTCCTCACAGTCTCAGCTAGATCTGGAGGGGTCTCCACTGCTCTCCTTTCATCAGACTCTTCGTCTCTATTGTGGGAACCATCCCCCACTTCATGGTGCATCACCATTCTATGCGTCTATAGTTTCCCATGGTTGATCGCCCGCTTGTTGTGCAAGAAAAACACTTGTTGTTAGTCAACATTATATTCATTCACAATTAGCACATAATTCATATTTTTCAAATGCATACACACAATAGGAATTTTTATTCTGAATTTTGGCTTTTGATAAAGGGGGTTAGGATAGAGAGTTACTCCTTTTAAGATTACTTCGAATGTAGTTTCTTCACAACTCATCCATGAGCCCAAGCAAGCCAAGTGTTGTAACCATGATCTGATACCAATTTGTCACACACCCACTATGATAGCTAAGATTTTCTTTTTCTTTTTGTCTTTTCTTCGAGGGACATAATCCCTAAATTTCTATGGAGCCTAGCACAGACCATCCCTTCCCTTATCCTCCTCCATGTAATCGTTGGCTATGATCATAGGACTTACCAAAAAGGTACTTCTGGCTTTTGCGATTCGGGAAATCGTGATGCAAGTGTTCCCCTGTTCTCCATCTTTCGAAATGATGAAGCCCGAAAGGGTATAACAGATCCTTAGGTCCTCCCTTGGGTCACTTTTCATACAACCGGTCCTATGAATTGGTGATATTCCTCTAAATGCTTTTGGGGTTTTGTGATTCGGGGAATCATGATGCAAGCGTTCCTTCTTTCCCTTTTGAATCCCTAGAACTCGAAAGCCCGGTATCATTCGGATCTACGGTCCAAATCGTCGACTTGATCAACGGTCCAGATTAAATCCTGACATTCTACTTTTTTGGATTTCAGGAGGGTTCTTCACTCCTATTCCTCTGATGTCTAGAACCCCAATGGCTTTAGATATCTGCCACGTAGCCCCTACAAATGGATGATCCAGATTATTTTGGGACTCCTCCTTCCTACCACAAGACCCTGTCCGATGACCTAGGGTTCATCCATAGAGCGTTTCGGGGTTTTGGGTATTGGGATTTCACGACTGGAGAAAACAAGGGGTCTTACCCTTTGGTTTCCCAGGTGCCGAAACGTCGAAACCTATTCATGATAAACCGATTCAGGGTTTCGTATACCGGGATTTCACGAGTGGAGAAAACGAGGGGTCTTACCCTTTGGTTTCCTAGGTGCCGAAACGCCAAAACCTATTCATGCTAAACCGATTGAGGGTTTCGTATACCAGGATTTCGTGACTTGTGGAAATCCATAGTAGAGAGTTTCCTTACCTTTCGAAACTTCGATCCCTGAATTCTTGATAAGGAAATTTATGTATGAGATTATCGGCTGTGAGCCTCCCCTAATCCGATGATCCATAGAGCTCCGAAAAATCCTTGGATCTACGGTCCTGGATCCCATCGCTACTTGCGAAGGATGAAGGGGTCAAGGTATTAACGCCTACGCTCCTCCTCTAGATCCATCAATCTTGACAAATCTGGGGTATTTCTGAAATTATTCCGACCATTCGTCTACCAAATGATGGGATATTCTCTTTCGATAAATGGGACTCACTATCCTTTCTGATCTTGATTCACGAGATCCAACCTCTCGGGGCTTCAAAATCCTGCGACTTCGAAACCTAAGAGAACTACTCTTTCTTGTACAAGGTTTCTAAACCCAGGTCATCTGGACCTTCAGAGGGTTCTTGGGTAATTATCCCTAGGCTTGGTGACCTGACTAAAAAGCCTTCATAATTTGTCGAGCTATGACTTTGCGAAAGGGGTAAAGTAAACTCATGGGTTTACTATAATGGTAGTCTTTTCAAGGAACTCACTCCGGCTCTGGAATGTGAGGAAACTTCCCGGGAGGAGGTGCCTTTGAGAAATCAAACTAGGGAATAGTGTGAGTCAAGTAGATGGGACAAATCTCAAGGGAACAGACTTGTATTTTGAACTTATTCATTCTATACATAAACCAATTATGGTCATATAAGAATAAGCATGCATCCATTATTTCCAATCAAAACACAAGGAAAACTCTTCTATACAGAAACCATTTATGAGCATATAAGCATGAGCATGCATTCATGATATTCAATTCAAAATACATGACATAACACTTATTAGAAACACTAGGCATGATGCAACTGCTGAGAGGGGTGCTTGTATCCACCCAACCGTAGGCTCAGTGACTCCAAACGGATTTACCACTAGCCACCCCCCGAGCTAGACCACGATGCTTTGAGATTTAGTCTCTTACTTCTAGCTCCACAGAAGTCAAGGACTCTCTGTGTTTCCAGAGTTTTCTCCAGTTCTCTTCCGCGATCCCTATCGCGCGCGATATCTCCCCCTTACCACACTTCCTCTCTTTCCTTTTGATCTGCAAGATTGCATGTGGCCCGAATTTCCCCATCTGTGGTCAGGTCTGGGAGATTTTACGGATGGGGGGTTCACCCCCATCTCCTCATTAACTCTTGAGGAGCCTCCCCACCTACCAATATGATAGGAAATCCATTCCACGGTTAGAGAGTTTCTTTGGTCTTTGAGCAAGTCAAAACTAGTATGGCACTGGCTCGGTGGAAGTTAACGCAACCATTCTAGGTCCCTTCCACCACCTCTCATTAGCCATCGTGGTCACTTTTAGCACATCCCCCTCCCAATAGTCATGCAATAGATATTCATAAAATAATTTACATTCATTGACCTTTTATACAAAGGTCCATCAAATCAAACATTCACCTCTTTGAGTTTGCCATAGTTCTTGGCCAATATAGTTATTTTTACAGAGTGGGGGAAACATGGTGTTATAATATTGAAGGTTGATTTAGGAACCAAAAAGACTCGACCCTTGTAGTAGATGATTCCCTCTATGAACCTGAAGTTATCATCCTATACCCGTCCATCTATCACATGACAAGCGAATTTATTTTTTGAGTATTCCATCACAAAGTGGTCCTTCCAATTAAATAATACATCTGTCATGGCATAGACTAATGGCCCCTTGGATAATGCATCTGCCACTACATTGTTTTTCCCTTTGATGAATTCAATGTCAAATTCATAGGCATGTATCTTACTAACCCACTTTTGTTGTCTTTCGTCTCTGCTCCCAGAAGTACTTAAGGCTATTGTGATGTGATTTTGTAAATTCTAACCTTGTACAATATCTACTGCAAACTGATATTCAGAAAAGAACAGAAAAGATACAATGGCAAATACAAACATTACACAGAGATTTTTCACCTGGAAACCC
>JZKD02S0481161.1:58274-91284 GCA_000966675.3 Picea glauca | reverse complement strand
ATTGTGTTACATTGTTTACAATACAATATACATATAGGAGCCAACGACATCCAAAACCCTAACCCAATGACCTGGATTAGTCCAAAACCCTAATTCCTTAACCAGAAATAGAAAAGCATCGGCAAAAACCATGTGTCGAAAACCACCTAATATCATGTGGTCCCGGAAATATGTCGGCCTGGCGATAATATGTCGGCCCGAAACCGGCGAAAATATGTCGGCCCAAAAAAAAATTTTCGGGGGCGCTGCCCCCGAACCCCCCTGCGCACCCGGTGCAAGCGCTCAGACACTACTACTCATGCAAATAATATAACACATACCCAACAGATTTTACCATAAATCTAACACGGACCAAGTATTGCCGGAATTTGGCCAAAATATCTTTGTCGTAGATAGTGTAAAGTAACTTAGGACCCATGAGCTTTCAACTCTCATTGGAAAGAGGGTTCCTATTCTGCATCAATACGACCACAATGCCTTCTCCGGAGGCATCACATTGCAAGGTGAAAGGTTGGTTGAAATATGGTAGTGCCAACACAAGGCACATGCTCATTACTTTCTTCATTTTGTCGAAGGTGGATTGGGCCTCTTCACTCCATCTGAAGGCCCCTTTCTTTGTTATATCGGTCAAGGGTGCACACAATTGGGAGAACCCTTTGACGAATCTCCTGTAATAGTTGCAGATGCCCAAAAATCCCCTCAACTCTGTAAGGGTTTTGGGCATGGGCCTTTCAACTATGGTCTAAATTTTCTCCTCATGTACCTATACTCCTTTAACCCCAATAATATGTCCCAAGTAGAGGACCTCTATCATTCCAAATTCACATTTGGACTCCTTTGCATATAATGACTGATCCTCCATGATAGTCAATATCTTCTCCACATGCTAAAGGTGTTCCTTCCACGTCTTGCTATAGATTAGAAAGTCATAAAAGAAAACAAGTAGATGCTTCCTTAAATCTTTGTTGAATACATGGTTCATAAATTATTGGAACGTGGAGAGGGCATTGGTTAAGATAAATGTCATCAGTAAGAACTCATAGTGGCCATAGTGACACCTAAAAAAAGTTTTTGGGATGTCCTCCTCCCTCATATTGATTTGATGGTAGCTAGAGCGCATGTCAATTTTGGTGAAATAGACAGCCCCATGAATCTCGTCTAGTAACTCGTCAATCCTTGGTATGGGATACCTGTATTTGATTGTTTTCTTGTTTAGTTCCTTGAAGTCAATGCACATGCACATGGTTCCATCCTTCTTCTTGACCAACACCACTGAAGAGGAAAAAGGGTTGGAACTTGGCTTGATGTGCCCCATATCCAAGAGCTCTTTGATTTCCTTCTCTGTTTCATCCTTGTACTTATTTGGGTGTCTGTAAGGCGTGGTGATGACTAATTTTTATCCTTCCTCTAAATCAATGATATGCGCAAATCCCCTGTCAAGTGGCACGCCTGGTGGAATAGATCCAAACACCTTACTGTGTTTGTTAATGATCCTGTGAATCTCTTCTGCATAGTGAATCTTCCCCTTTTTGTGCAATGAACTTCATCTGGATCCAAAGCTTCAATGAACCTAAGGCCATCTCTTTCAAAATTCATTTGTCTTTTCTTTAGATCAACCACAGTGGAATTATTGAAATGCCAATCAATTCCTAACAACACGGTAAGGGAAACTATCTCAATTACCTCAAAATCTGCAAACTTTCTTACTCCATCGATGTCCACAGGGACATGTTATCTCGAACCATATCCAGAAGTGGCATAGACAAAAGAGGTTGATTAAGATCCCTATACCCCTGACCCTTTTGTTAGAATGGTTTGCTAAGTCCTTACATCCTCCTAAATCGAAGGACGTTTCTACTTCCAGGGTTACTGATGAGGAAGAAGTTATCTTTAGAGCCCAATAGTTAGATTTGATATATGCTCAGTCTGGGATGTTATACAACCTCCTTCTTGAGGTACCATGGTCTACTTATGACCTTAGACAAAATACTAGACCTCATTCTAATGGAATTGTACGCTCTGCCAATGTAAATTCCACAGACTTGGTGACGAACCAGATAAAAGAGTTGTCTTTAAAATAGTCTGTAGGAAGACCAACTTAGTGTGTATCCTCTAATCCCACTCATTCGGTGGATGTACACTCAGTGCAACCGCCGATCAACTTGAATGGTAACCAACCACCAGGAGGGAACAAGAAGAAAGGACGTAATAACCGTAAGGGTGGGAAAAATGGTAATAAATCCAAGGACAATATTGAGAAGACAGGTAATAGTGCTAGAGAGGGAAAACAAGAAAAATGTAAGGTGAAGTTTCCCTCTAAGATTTTCACAGATGATCACCTTAGCCATTTGTTCCCCAAACTTGCAAAATATGCGAGGCTTTTATGTCAATTGCCTGTCGTGCTAACGAATCCATTCCCACACAATCAACACTTAGCCTCGAACTCCTCAAACGTCGGAAACATGGTTGGTCAAAACCAACAATCGCAAGATGGCGACCATCTATGTATCAATATGGTCGATGCAAAAATTGATATAGCCACTCGATCTCGAGACTATAGTTCTAAACAAACTATTCCTGGTCTAGAATATCCTCTTCCTCCTCCAGAGACAACTTTACATATTGAGAAACTAGAGTCACAACCTTGTATTCTGAAAGGAGTACTCAAGCACTCTACCCATAATCCAAATGCTAGAGCCACCCAGAACTACTCTATTTTTGAGGACATGGGAAAAACCCCTTGTGCTATGTCAACTTTGGAGGTACTCCAAACGTGTCCTTCACAGAGGAATGCCTTACTCTCTGCTCTAGGAACTCTAGAACCTAGTGGATCGAAGCTTATCAATTTTGATGTCATAGATATTAAGCCTTGCTTGCCTTACCATGTGGCTTTCCAAATCCATGTGGATTATTCAAAGTATACCATCAAATGTGCAGTTGTTGATGAAGGCGTTGCTACGTGTGTGATGTCCCTAGTTTTTTGGAAAGCTCTCGGTTCTCCGACCCTTTCCAAATCATCGAACTTGTTGATTGCTTTTGATGGTAATTCCTTCTTCCCCCATGGTATTCTCCCTTCCTTTCTGGTCCAATTAGGTGGGAATATAGTAGAGGTGGAAGTAGAGGTAGTGGATGTGCCTCTTTATTATAACCTGTTTCTAGGTTGCAATTGGACTTATGCTATGATTGTTGTCGTATCGTTCATTTTCCGTACTCTTTGTTTTCCTCATGAAGGGAAGATTGTAATGATCGATCAGTTATCCTTTGTGTACCTTAGCCCTAATTCATCTCTTGGATAGTCTATCCCTGTGATCGACAATTATTGACCACCAACCGAGAATATTGGTGTTGGAATGTTTTCTTCCCTTATGGGTACTTTCGACTTCTCAGCACCAAACCATCAAGTTTATGCCATGTCCAGTAGGACTATCTTGACTAGGAGGTTTATTGCTTTCTGGATTTCTTATTTTGATGATCTATGGACCCTAACTTCCCCGAATTTGTCTTCGGAAGGACACTCACATGATGGGATGGCCATGTCATTATCGACAACAAATATTGTGTACCAAGCTATTCTTTACTCTTCTTCCGATCCCGATCTTGTTGCCTTGCTAACAGATGAGGAGGATCTCATGTCTAGGACCGTGTGGGCCACCTCATTGTCCTGTTCACATGATTGCCTTGATGATACTTTGCCTTTGTATGAAGCCATCATCGAAGCCATGAATTATCCTGACAAACCTTGGGATGATATGCATCATCGTTCCTATTTTCTACCAGAACTTGAAAGAATCAAACAAGATGAATTTCGATATAACTTGAGTGAGATAGTCGGTCACACCATAGTTCCACTAGATACGTATGCCATTTATGTTGAAGGAAATAAGGTGATTATTTATCCTACCATCTAGACCGACATCTCTTGTAGCCCTGGTAAGGTTGAAAACATAAATATCAATGCAGATTGTTTGGTTTGAGACGTATTTTCTTGGTCCCATGAAGAGATGCCAGAGATCAACCCTCGTATTGTCGAACACGAAATTAAAATGTATCCAGATGCTAAACCTATTCGGAAACGTATTAGAGTTGTCAACCCTTGAAAGGCCCCCGCTATTAAGGTAGAGGTGGAGAAGCTACTTAATGTTGTCTTCATCTACCTGGTTTGTTTAACATATTGGGTATCCAACCTTGTTCCTGTAGATAAGAAGCAAGGAACCATCCGTGTATGTATGGATTTCCATGACCTAAACAAGGCTTTTCTGAAATACAACCTCCCCACACCTTTCATCAATCATATTCTCTATGAGTGTGTGGGAAGCGAAGTATTTTCTTTCAAGGACAAATTTTTAGGATATAATCAAATTCAAATTAAACCTGAGGATGAACACAAGATGACATTTATTTGTCCTTGGGGAACTTTTGCAATGTCGGAGAAACCTTTCAACATGCCATGACTTTCATGTATCATGATCTTAAGCACATAGTTGAAGCTTACCTTGACGATATTCCTACCCACTCTCGCAAGAGAGCGGATCACGTTATCCACCTTCGACTTCTTTTCGAAAGATGTTTTTATTATAGGATCTGATTAAACCCTTATAAATTCATCTTTTTCATTAAGTCTGGTCGTTTGTTAGGTTTTATAGTTTCTGAGACTAGGATCATGGTATATCCACTCAAGGTTGAGGCAATACTTCGATTGCCTCCCCTGCGCACAATTAGAAAACTCTTTCTTCGTAGGTTTATAGTGAACTATGATACTATCACTAAAGGTTTCATTCTTGTATCCTTGTCCTCTTAAGTTGGGATGCAGGGCCCCTTTTCTCTTATTTGGTCTTTTGAAGAAGGAAACCCCTTTTATCTGGGATGAGCGAGCCCAAGAGTCCTTCGATGCTTTGAAGAAATATTGGGTTTCGACGCCTTTGTTGAAGTTTCTAGAATACGATATGATTGGTATGGTTCTAGTTCAGGAGGATGACAAGCTCCACAAGCACGCTATTTCTTATCTTAGTCAAACTTTACTACACTACACTACACTACACATATCACATATCATATCATAGGAGGGAAATATAATAAATGGAATGTCATTTTGTAGGAGTTTGATCTCGAATTCACTTCCGCTAAATCCAAGAAGTCCCTAGTCTTTGCAGAGTTGATATCTAATTACCCACGATTAGATGAGGATGTTATCCATGTTGATTCATTTACGAACGAACACATCATCGTCTGACACCCGGTATGAAGACATTGTGCTCTATCTTCAGTCTTTGAAGTTCCCTTAGCATCTCTCACGAGATGATCGATGTTGTATAAGATAGCAAGCCAAGAAATATACTATTGTCGGTGACACTTTGTATCGCCAAGGAAAAGATGATATACTGCAATGTTTCTTAACTCCCAGAGAGGCCGAGTCTATACTAAACGATTTCCACAGTGGGGCTTGTGGTGGTCATTTATCTGGGCTTGCGACATCCCAAAAAAATTTGTGAGCCGGTTATTTCCGGCCTACTATATTTAAGGATTGTATTGAAGAGGTTAAGAAGTGTCACCTCTATCACTCAGAAAATGCGCTCGCATCCATCCCCTCTTCACCTAGTTATTATCGACAATCCCTTCACTAAGTAGGGAGTGGACTTCATTGATTGCAAGTTGGGGGGCATCAACACATTATCATGGTCATCGACTACTTTAATAAGTGGGTCGAGGCCATGCCTACAATTAAATCTCATGGGAATACTGCAACCTTCTTCGTATTCAAAGAGATTATCACCCAATTCGGTATCCCGAGTGAGATTGTCGCTGACCATGGAAGTCACTTTCAGAATAAGATGATGGAAGAAATAGCAGCTAAATTGGGGTTTAAGCATGGTCACTCTTCTTATTATCCCCAGGAAAATGGACAAGTAGAGAAAAAGTCTCTCAAGACCATTTTTCAAAAAGCTGTCAGTCAGAGTAAGTCTGACTGACACATCATGCTATATCTTGCACTTTGGGCATACCGAACCTCAGTCAAGACTGCTACCGGATTTTCCCCTTTCCAGTTAGTACATGGTGTGGAGTCAATATTACCCATTGACTGTGAAATCCCTTCTCTTAAGTTGGTAGTCGCGCTCCTACCTAACACTTTTGATCTTGAATGATGCTTTGTACACCTAGAGATTCTTGATGAGAAACATCGAGATGCTTCTACGGATATCAAGGCAAACAAATGACATGTCAAGGTTGAATATGATAAGTCTTGTTGTCCTCAGTTGTACGCTGAGGGTGACTATTTCCTCTTGTATGATCAAATTTAAATCCATGTGGCACAAGCCTTAAATCATGCAAAGTGTGCTAGAAAAAGGAGCCTATGAGTTGGAAGATTGCGAAGGGAATAAATTGGCCGAGCTCAGAAATGGGATCTACTTGAAATGATACTATGTTTGAGCCCCAATATTAGGTGGAGCTCTTTGTATACTAATGTAATTTAGTGTATATATCTTTTTATTTTTCATCTTCGGGTTTCTTATCGAGTTTTCACTTGGTTGACATATGTCAACGGAGTCACCAGTCTACCTAGGATTCACAGACGGGGCCAATCGTCACATAAAAAACTTGGCTTCCACCGCTTGGGTGATTTATTCACCCGAGGGTATATTTGTGTCTTCAGGAGGCATATGCCTAGGGCCATCCATGAACAATGTGGTTGAATATAGCGATGTTATAGAACTTTTACATGATGCTATCTCACATGTCATCCGTACATTAGAAGTTCACTTGGATTCCCAGTTAGTAGTGCATTAGTTGAACAGATGTTACCGAACGATCGTTACCACATGCGTGATCCTTATTTACTCTAATGATTCCTACGGGTATGTCTTTTAGAACGACATTTTGATTTTATTACATATTATCATATTCCTAGAAGTTCTAATTATGTATCTAATGTTTATTCTAATTATGTTTTAGATTGGAATTTGTCACATATTTAAAAGCAACCAAAACATTGCATGGCTTCAGGTACATCCTCTACCTGAACCATGGGTATCCTATGTGTCAAATGCGACAAGTTTCCCTACACGTTTTGTAACACCCTCTCAGCCTCTCCTACCACCACTTTGTCTCCCCAGTTCCTCTGTCGATGTCAAGGGAAACTCTCTGGCCATCATGGACCCACATCTGTGACACACAAATTTCTAATCAATACTTAACCACCATCCAAAATATTTTTGTCCTAATTATACAAAAATTCGTCGTTGTAGGGTGTCGACACCCTACCTCCTCTCTGTCGCCTCATCACCTTGGTCCACCATGCCATGTCTAGATCACGAGGTCCTCTTGAGAGAATATTAGCTCTAGGTCCCAAGCCTAGAACCCGCTCTAAAAAGAAGCTACACAAGATGGAGGCAAACCCATAATTCCTTTTACCCCCCTGTTTACACTCTGTCAATTGTCTCTTCATATTAGCTAGTTGTGAGGTGTTGAAGAATGAAAATATGGGCCCTATAGGGCCATGCTAAATTCGATTTGGCTCTTGGTACTCCATGTCTAAGACCTATGGGCCTTGAGACATAATATACTTACTTATCTGTAAACCGGGGGTTAACATCTGGCTCCAACTCCAGGACATGTGCTCACCATAAAGTGCATGAGAACCTCATTATCTCTGGCATAACCTGTGACCTTCTTGATCTCAACATAAAGATGTTAGAATTCATTTAGGGTGGTGATATCATCCCCAGCTCATACATTTCAAAGTGAAATAAAGCATATATAAAAGTGTGAAAACGAATTATTCTAGGTGTAGTCAAATGACCAGTGAAGCCATCCTAGCAATGTCTCACAATACTAGCCTCTATGGTTCATCATAAACCAAAATAATGATAAGTTAAGCACAAAAATAACATGGGTTAGAGAGTGTATCATATCATTGGAAACCATAAAGTACAACTCATGGAGGTGGGTGGGAGGGATAAAACCATGCCAAGTCATTCTTTGAGGAAAGTGCTCAATCCACTTCAGGAAGGGATCATGAAAAGTCAAAGGTTCAGAAAACTGACTCAAAAAATTTGAAAGCTGGCTACCTAGGACGTCCTCATAATTTGAAATCTGGGAAAGGATTGAAAATGATCTAGAAGATGACCGACAAATTCTCAAGGGAAGGTTAAAAGGTTTATATGACAGACCTTTTCTTGGAGTATTCAAACTACCCTTGAAATCTAGGGTTTTCTCTATAGGAAACTCAATACAAAAGACATACTTTCCAACTACACCTTTAATGACACAACAAGGTAAAGTAATCGAAGGTGGCCGGAGAAAGTTGTCACAGGAATCCTTCTTCAGGAAAACATTGTCCTTAATTCGACCAAGACCTGAGCACAATGGTGGTTGATAATACTCTTCACGGAATGAATCCAAGTGCTCATAGGATTAATCATCAAAATCCTCAAGGTATGACCAAAAATCATCGAAAAAATATGAGACTAGGTCAACCTTGAGTGTTTGGAAAGTAACGGTAATTGTATCATCTCCTTGTTGCCACTGGTCAAAATCAAGAGTAACTTGTTCATATAACTATAACGAAAACGCTTGGAAATGTTTTCCAATGTCATAAATGGGGTCCATACCATAATCAACCACATCCCACTTACGTCTTCCAACATGTATGAACTCATCAATATTAACTATGTCACTAAAAGTCCTTGAGGTAAAGAAGTGTCTTATCTTGGACAAGGAGACATTTTTCTTGATTCATTTATCCATTCTATGAGCTTCATCGAGCGTTCTTGGGCCCTTTTTACTGAGAGGAAAACCTAGATGCACTAAAAGTACATTGGTATAGACATGGATAATGTACTTGTCTTCAGGACGATGACTTTCAAGAATTTGATATAGTATGTACTCAAACCTATCCTGGAAGTTTTTGATAGTTTCATCCTCAAATTTGTTTATATGCTCGAGTCTTTTCTATGTCTGGTACCCAATTTTAACTACACCTAGTACCTAGACCCTTTTCCTTATGCTTTTACTGAGAGTTGTGAGGCAACTGGTTGTCATAGTACAACTTCAGCCATCTCCCATTCTCTAATCCTTCCTTCCATTCTCCATTCAAAGTATTCAACTATGCATCTCCTCCTTCTGTAACATAGGCAATCTCATATGGCCCGAGCCATTGCGTTCTGAACTTCCGAGGGTATTTGATGAACTAGTACTAGATCACATACTAGTACTAGGTCACCTTGTTTAAATGCCTTCTTCTTGATGTTCCTGTCATGATAGGCCTTCTCTCTTTCCTTCTGTACCTACTGATGGAATCCTGCAATAAATATGTCTTCTTCTAGTTCAACCAACTGGGCAAGCCTCTCTCAAACAGTGCCAATATCATCCATATCTATAAAGGCAACAATTCTTAGGCTTGGTACCAAATATTCCATTGGGACAATGGATTCGAGACCATACACCAACTTAAAAGGGGTCTGCATTGTTAGTTTCTTGCAAGTGGTTCTATAGGCCCATAGTACTATTGGTACTCTTAAATCCCAGTCATCCCTGTTCACACTGCAAATATTCATTAGCGTTGTCTCCAAGATCTTGTTGGATGCTTCCACTGTCCCATTTTCTTGGGGATGGTAAGGTGTGCTCTTCTGATGGTGGACTGCAAATTCATCAGTCAGGGCTTCAACTATTTTATTTATGAAATGTGTGCCTTGATTTCTCATGAGGATATTTGTGCATCCAAACCTGGTTATGAAGCACGCAGTTGTAGTTACACTACAATCCTTAACTACTCTTGCTTTGGCCCATCTATTCAAGTACTCTGTCGCAGTAATTATGTACCTTGCTACTGTGCGCTTCACTGGGGGGTTTATAGGTCGCATGAAGTCAATAGCTCATTTCTGAAATTCCTGTAGGGTCAGTTGTGGTGTTAGTTGAATTTCATATCTTTTGGATGGTTTCCCAACTCTTTGGCATACATTGCAGGCTTTGTAATAGTTCGTGGCATCTATATGTAAGGTAGGCCACCAAAGGCCAACTCTAAGAACCTTCTGTGCATTTTCTTTCCCTGCGTAATGTCCTCCTGGGATGCCTTCATGAGATTCTATGAGGATCAATGGTCACTCTTCCTTCATAACACACCTTCTCAAGATCTCATCAGTTCCAATCTTGTATAGATGTCCAACTATAAGTGAAAATTCGGCAACACACACTACTAGTTGCTTCTTCTAGGGAATTGTATACTCACTAGGTGTTATTCCCATTGAAAGGAACTGGACTATCTATGAGAAGTGGTCATCAATATTTCTAATGGCCAGTAACTGTGCATCTAGCATTGTATCCTCCAAATTGGTCGGCTCTTCCCCATGTTCCAACCTCGAAAAGTGGTCATGACCTTTGTTCATCCTTCCTATCTTAAATATGATCTCAAAGTTGTGTTATTGAAATAACAGAAGCCATCTGCATATTATCCCCCCCAACACTGGCTTGTTGACTAGGTATTTCAACATGGAGTGATCAGTAAACATTTTAAAGTGTCCTCCCAACAAGTAGTGGCAAAATTTCTACAGTGCATACACCATGGTTAATCCTTCTATCTCAGTGGTGGTGTAATTAATCTCAGCTATTGATAGATTTCTACTAGAAAAAGATAACGGGTGGTCAATATCTCCTTCATCAGGTTGTGTTAACACAATTCCCAATGCAATAGAAGTTACATCGACATGCACATGAAATTCCTTTCTCCAATATCGGACAACCAAAATGGGCGTAGTAACCATTTTTTGTTTCAGTGTGTCGAAGCTTTGTTGGCATTCTTCTGTCCAACTAAACTGACAATCTTTCTTCAAAATCTTCTCCATAGGTGTTGTAATCTGGGCATATACTTTAATGAACTTCCTGTAATATCCAGTATGTCACAGCATAGTGCGCAACTATTTGACTGAAGTAGGAGGGGGTAAATAAACTATAATATCAATTTTAGATGGATCTACCAACAATCCATGCTTGCATACAATATGACCTAAAAACACTCCAAATGGTGAAAAGAAGATGCATTTCTTCAGATTCAAGGAAATTTGACACTGCCTGCATTTTTCCAACATTAACCTTAGACATTCAATATGATTTTTCAATAAACTAAAAACAGTCCAATCATCAAAATATGCTTCTAAAAATTTATGCAGAAATTCCTTGAATGCTTCGACCACCACCCTGGAAAAGATGGTTGGGGCATTCTTCAATCCAAATGGAATCACTGTATATTGGTAGGATCAACATTCTATTGCAAATGTGGTCTTATGGTGATCTTCCTTGGCAATCTAGATCTGATGGTATCCTGAAAATCCATCTGTAAAAGAATATACCTCCTGGCCTCCCACATTATCTAACACTTCGTCAATGAATAACGTAGGGAAGGGATCATGCAAAAAGGCATCATTCAACTTCCTGAGATATACACATATCATGATCTCTCATTTCTTCTTGTCTTGCACCACCATAGGGCTAATCCACTCCGACTCTTCGACATGTTCTATAATTCCTGCTTCCAACATTCTATCGAGCTCAATCTTGACTTTCTCCTTATACTTAGGGTTCAGTCTACAGGGTCTCTGTTTGAATGGTATTGCATCCAGTTTCAAAGGGATTCTCATATCTCCCATAGGCCATTTAATTCCCTTCATATAAGTGAACTTGGTTGGAAACAAGTCCTAATATTCATGCAGTAACTTTGTTATTTTGTCAATAGTAGCAGCATCCCAATAATCTCCAACATTTGCAAGCTTCAATGTTTGTTCTATTCCAATTTTGATCTTCTTAATCTTGATCGGTTGTCCAATGAATGGTAGATCAAATTCTATTCCTTTCCCATCTCTTTGGCCTTCTATTTCGACAATATTCACCTTCCTAGGATCATCTTCTTCATAAACATTGATGTTGTAAAAACCTTGCATTTTCTGGAGAGGTGCAGTCAATTCGTCCTCTTATTTTTCTAAAGGGGGGCTAGAGGCCTCCTTGAATACTTTCTGTCTTACAATCTATAACGCTTGATCTACTAAAGGATATTGACTGTCAAATAAGAAGGTGGTTACAAATTTCTGAGTCATACCTCCCCAATCTACAGTGATGAGGCACAACTCCACTTGAAGGTACCAGTTGATGGGGGTTGTGTCTAGTGTGTTAATGAATATGTGCACCCACTGCTCTTGAGGACTGGTTCTCTAGGCTTCCTCACAACTTGGCACATGGTCCTTTGCGCAACTTTGACCTATGTAGCAAACTTCTTATCCTTCTACTTGTGTTGAGAACCGCGTGGTCATTAGGGTACGACATTGTACCCATTCTGTAATGATGTTTTTGTGTGTTCCCCACCATCTTGTTGGTGTTTCTTACAAGGCCTCATCCATTGCCAACAATCTTTGCTGCATTGGTACACTTTCTTAGAATTTCGACAAGAAGGTTTCTAAAGGATTCAAACCATCGAAAGTGGGCAAGTTACTTACTGTTGTGCCGATTCAGCGAAATTCTCTGGTTAATCTAGCACATCTCCTTGTAGATACTTCATACATCTTGTTCTATCAGTTCTCCAGTTATTATTTTGAATCTGATGAGCATGCATTGTCACTTCGCTAGTTGAGGTTTCCATTGGTTGTAGGATTAATTTAATCATGTTGCTTGGTTGTTAATTTGTATATGTTTTCCAGTTCATATGCATGGTATTATTCTTTGATAGGTTCTGTGTATCACTGACCTTCATATGGATCCAAAGGTTCTGTGCAATGAACCTAAGTCCATCTCTTTCAAAAGTCATTTGTCTTTTCTTTAAATTAGGCATAGTGGAATTATTTAAAGCCCAATCAATTCCTAACAGCACAGGGTAAGGGAACTTGTCATCAACTATCTCAATTAACTCAAAATATGAAAACGTTCTTACTCTGTCGATGTCCACAGGGACATGTTACAATCTTCTAAAGGGGCTTACTGTATACTGATTAGGCATCCTAAGCCTGATCGGGGAGTATATCAACTTCGGTTGTCCCATCAGTGCCCAGTTTTGCTTCGTTATGACATTAACCTCTGACCCTAAGTCGAGGACCATATAATCTATATCATATTCTCCTATTTCAGCATTCAAGTGTAATTCCTTATTTGTTGTATTTTTAGTGATTTGATGTACTACCCTATTCATTAAGGGATCTATCTTTCCTATCTCATATTGTTTGATTAAATTTTTTAGCTCTTGTACAATGCTCACATCTGCGAGGTTCAACATATATCAGTTTCACTTGTGGGTTCTACTGAGATCCTCGTCTTTCCTGAAGCTTAGCTAGCAACACATGACAATCTTCTATAATGTGTTCGAAGGAACTGCAGTAGCTGCAAGTAGTGAAAGGGTTCTGACAGTCCCTTGCTAGGTGTCCTAGTTGTGCCCAGTTGTAATAGATGATCTATCCTCGGCCTCGACCCATACCTCCTCCTCGTCCTCGTCTTCTGAATCCACCGCAAGGATTGGAGTTTCCTCTCCCAAGGGAGTTATACTGCGTAGTGTTTCCTTCTTGTTGTACTTCGCCTTGAATTTTGTATATGTCTCTTGACCTTTTGTGCATGATGTCTTAAGCCCTACAATCTCTATGATCATTCCCCACAGACTTACAGAACATGCAATACAAATTTGTGGGTGTCTGAACATATTTTTTCATGTAATAACACTCACCAGGGCAATGTCTATTTATGCATTCCTTGCACCAGGCTAGGTTGACTTGCTTCAAAGGGATCGAAGCTCTAGAGGCCAAGTATTCATGAAATAAGGGGAAATGTTCTGTGTCATGGACTTCTGATTTACATATGACACACTAGATGTCTTCTCTTTTATCCTTTCCTTTGTCTTTCTTCATATCTTCGACCTGTAGAAACAAACTAGTTAGTTGACTCAATATTTGACTCTAACTTCATGGCGATTTCCAGTGCCTCAGCCTGCAAAGCAATCTTCTATTGCATTATAGGAACTTTGATGTGTGGTAAGATGGAAGTAATGAACCATTCTTTTTTCTACTCATCTGGGATTTGAAAAGTCAATCGGCCAGCCAAGGTCTCTAATCTTTGATTGAATTCCTAAACAGGTTCAACAACATTTTGCTTGATTTCTTTCAGTTATGTAATACATTGTGATTCTGATTTGGGTTTCTTGAACTCTGCAATCAATGCATTCTTTATCGCATTCAGCAAATTAGGCTATGCAAGTCCTTGGATAAGATTCATGTACCTGTTCAATGAATGATCCCTTAGGGTAGTGCTAAACTGATTTCTTTTAATATTCCATATGGCTTCACATAGGAACCAGTGTTGATCAAGATCTTCAGATCCATATCCCCTAAAAATAGGGAGCCTCATCTCATCTTCCATAGATCTTCCTAGGGTTCCTGACTGAGTATGTGGTGGAATACTAGTGAAAGTTCTCTGAACGCTCTGGTGGCTTGGATTACTCTGATTCCTTAATTCTACTGAATCAACATGAGGGATAATAGTACTTACTTCAATAGTCTGTGCAGTTCTTAAGGATTCTGGATATTCTTGGCGAGGATCTTCAAATTTCCCTTTCTTTTCCCTAATGGGTTCTGAGTGCTCTTTTTCCGTCAGATATACCTCTTCTCCACTTTAGAAACCCTCATCCCCATATATCTTCTTAAACAGGTTCGCAAGATGAACTTCTCTGAATGATCTCCCATTGTGCATATGTCCAACCTTTGTGTCATTGTCACTGTCCAAATTCCTGAACATTAGATTTTCTAGATCCGACCAATCTACTGTATCTTCAAGATGTTCTTCTCATGTAATAACATCTTGATCCTCAACCTCAAAAAATGTAAAATTTTTCCTCTGGGTCCCTTGAAGAAATATCTCTCGGCTTGGCCATATGACTCTACTCTGTCAACAACAAACTCAGTGATGTACCCTCTAATGGTGTTATCAAACCAATGATCTACTACTCTTGACACAATGTTATCAACTCTCTTGACCTTCTTGATTAGCGGCGACGTCCATACCATATGTGTCCTAGATCTAACCTCAAACTGGGTATCTTCTAACCTAGCTAACCACTTGTATAGCTCCTAATGGATTCCTCCAAAGAAAATCTTGTGTATATTAGTAAAGATATATCTTCCTAAAAAGTCCTCTGTACTAAGATTAGGGTTCTTGTTTTGGGCTACGGTGAAGTCCTTTTCTTTATCCTCTATCCACTTCTGAATCTCTGTCTTTGATGGGAACCACCTTGACATTCCCTCAACAATATTCATGTCTCGAAAATAGAACCATTTGTTGTCATAGGGTTAGACCTAGGGTTTGGCTCCAAGAACGCACCAACAAGCCCTAACTACTAGCCCTTTTGGAAACACCTGCAAAGAAGATGCAGTCTCACCCAAATCAGCTATGGGGGGGTTGCAGGACATAGATGTCTACAACCAAGGGGAATACCAAGTGGATCTAGTACTAGAATGACACAACATTTGTATATCTCTTACTAGTTCAACTCTACTCTGCACAACTATCTATCAGATCTAACACAGTAATGCAATAATAATATATCAAAGGGAAAATAGCATAGCATCAATCACACACAACACAAGGTATACGTGGTTCACCCTCTCTCTAGGGCTACGTCCACATAACTGTGTTTTATAATATATTAAAGTGAGGCATACAGTTCTTATCTGCACTCTCAGCTAACAGATCTTTTTTTTCCTCCTCTCTATCTCTCCCCTCCCTGCACACCCAACTGTAGGGTTGATCTTCGAACCCAAGTAAAGATCTTACAGTACAGAAGGCTCTCGTACTCAACACTTCTCCCTAAGATAATATTACTCACTCGATCACACAATGAAAAAGACAACCACAGCAATCATAACACCATCTTGACACCAACCCATCCCAGGTCCTTTGGATCTCTATTTATACATTACAATCACTCATTGACATGCTAAGGCCGAAACCTAGGTGTCAAAACCCTAGATACCAAAATCCTAGGTGTATAAAAACCTAGGTCAACTTGACCCGTGTTTTCATGGATTCGCCAACCTATCTTTCCTTCCTTCTTGCGCAGTTCTCCAAAGAATCCAATGGCGGATTTTTCTTCTTGCTGAGTTGTCCACGATCCTTCTTCCTTGTTGATCTGTCATCCTCGATCTCCTCATCCCACAACTTGCTTCCTTTTACTTCGCTCCATCTTTTCTTCTGTTTTTCTCACTTCGACCTAGTAGCAGTCATTTTGTCTTCCGTGCAGTTCACATTTTTCCTTTTCTTCATTGATCTTTGCTTACTTTCATAACCAAGGGACAACAGAGATAATCTCCCATTTATTTTTGGGGATGGGTAAAGGTTGCAGCAGTCCCACTGGATGAGTGTGCTCATCCTTATTCTCTTGACAAGTATTACACTCCTTTATGTGACTCATCACATCCTCTTTGAGGCCCTTCCATGAGAACCTCTCCCTTACCTGCCTGTAAGTCTTGCCAATCCCTTGGTGCCCTGAGACTGGTGAGTCATGACAAGCCTGTAGTATCTTGGCCTTGAGGGTTGATTCAGGAACCAAAAAGATTCAACCCTTGTAGTAGATGATACCCTCTATGACCCTGAAGTTATCATCTTGCACCCATCCATCTATCACCTAGCAAGCGAACAGAGTTTTTGAGTATTCCATCACAAGATTGTCCTTCCAATCAACTAATACTTCTTTCATGGCATAGACTGATGGTTTTCTGGATAATGCATCTTCCACTATGTTGTTTTTCCCTTTGATGAATTCAATGTCAAAGTCATAGGCACGTATCTTACTGGCCCATAGTACTGTTGGTACTCTTAAATCCCAGTCATCCATGTTCACACTGTAAATCTTCGTCAATGCTGTCTCCAAGATCTTGTTGAATTCTTCCACTGTGCCATTTTCTTGGGGATGGTAAGGCGTGCTCTTCTGATGGTGGACTGCAAATTCCTCAGTTAGGGCTTCAACTATTTTATTTATGAAATGTGTGCCTTGATCGCACATTAGGATCTTTGGGCATCCAAACTTGGTTATGATGTCATCAAATATGAAGCGCACAATTGTAGTTGCACTATAGTCCTTAACTGCTCTTGCTTCAGCCCATCTAGTAAAGTACTATGTCGTAGTAATTATGTACCTTTCTCCTGTGCGATTCCCTGGTGGGTTTATAGGTACCATGAAGTCAATAGCGCATTTCTCAAGTTCTTGTAGGGTCAATTGTGGTGCTAGTGAAATTTCATCTCTTCTAGATGGTTTCCCAACTCTTTGGCATACATCGTAGGCTTTGTAAAAGTCTATGGCATCTTTGTGTAAGGTAGGCCACCAAAGGCTAGCTCTAAGAACCTTTTGTGCAGTTTCTTTCCCTGTGTAATTTCCTCCTAGGATGCCTTCATGAGATTCTATGACGATCAATGGTCACTCTTCCTTCATAACACACCTTGTCAATGTCTCATCAGGTCCCATCTTGAAGGTTGATTTGGGAACCAAAAAGATTCGGCCCTTGTAGTAGATTATTCCCTCTATGACCCTAAAGTTATCATCCTGTACCTATCCATCTATCACCTAACAAGAGAACTGATTTTTTGAGTATTCCATCACAAAGTCGTCCTTCCAATCAACTAATACATCTGTCATGGCATAGACTGATGGCCTCTTGGATAATGCATCTGCCACTATGTTGTTTTTCCCTTTGATGAATTCAATGTCAAAGTCATAGGCATGTATCTTACTAACCCAATTCTTTTGTCTTTCGTCTCTGCTCCCATAAGTACTTAAGACTATTGTGATATGATTTTACCATAAATCTAGCACTAACTAATTATTGCCGGAATTTGGCCAAGTCATGCATGATGGCCAAAATCTCTTTGTCGTAGATAGTGTAAATTAACTTAGGACCCCTAATCTTTCAGCTCTCATTGGAAAGAGGGTGCCTATTCTGCATCAATATGACCACAATGCCTTCTTCGGAGGCATCACACTACACAGTGAAAGGTTGGCCGAAATATGGTAGTGCCAACACAAGGCATGTGCTCATTACTTTCTTTATTCTGTTGAAGGTGGCTTGGGCCTCTTCACTCCATATGAACTCCCCTTTATTTTTTATATCAGTCAAGGGTGCACACAATTGGGAGAACCCTTTGACAAATCTCCTGTAATAGCTGCAGATGCCCAGAAATCCCCTCAACTTTGTAAGATTTTTGGGCGTGGGCCATTCAACTATGGTCTGAATTTTCTCCTCATGTACCTATACTCCTTTCACCCCAATAATATGTCCCAAGTAGAGGACCTCTGTCATTCCAAATTCACATTTGGACTCCTTGGCATACAATGATTGATCCTCCATAATAGTCAATATCTGCTGCACATGCTAAAGGTGTTCCTCCCATGTCTTGCTATAGATTAGAAAGTCATCAAAGAAAATAAGAAGATGCTTCCTTAACTCTTTGTTGAATACATGGTTCATACATTATTGGAACGTGGCGAGGGCATTGGTTAAGCCAAATGGCATCAGTAAGAACTCATAGTGGCCATAGTGACACCTGAAAGCAGTTTTTGGGATGTCCTCCTCCTTCATCTTGATTTGATGATAGCTAGAGCACATGTCAATTTTGGTGAAATAGACAACCCCATGAAGCTCGTCTAGTAACTCGTCAATCCTTGGTATGGGATACCTGTATTTGATTGTTTTCTTGTTTAGTTCCCTGAAGTCAATGCACATGCGCATGGTTACATCCTTCTTCTTGACCAACACCACTGAAGAGGAAAAAGGGATGGAACTTGGCTTGATGTACTTATTTGGGTGTCTATAAGGTGTGGTGATCACAGGTTTTTCTCCTTCCTCTAAATCAATGATATGCACAAATCCCCTGTCAGGTGGCACACCTGTTGGAATAGGTCCAAACACCTTACTTTGTTTGTTAATGATCCTATCAATCTCTTGTGCATAGTGAATCTTCCCCTTTTTATGCAATGACCTTCATCTGGATCCAAAGATGCAATGAACCTAAGGCCATCTCTTTCAAAATTCATTTGTCTTTTCTTTAGATCAACCACAGTGGAATTATTGAAATTCCAATCAATTCCTAACAACACAGGGTAAGGGAAACTTCCATCAACTATCTCAATTACCTCAAAATCTGCAAACTTTCTTACTCCGTCGATGTCCACAAGGACATGTTCCAATATTCCAAAGGGGCTTACTGCTTTCTTGTTATCCATCCTAAGCCTAATAGGGGAGTAGATCAACTTCGGTTTTCCCATCAGTGCCTAGGTTTTCTTTGTCATGACATTGACCTCCGACACTAAGTCGAGGATCACATAATCGAGGTTTTCTTCTCTTTTGCTCACTTCGACCCAGTAACAGTCACTGTGTCTTCCACGAACTTCACATTTTGCCTTTTCGTCCTTGTTATTTGGTTACTTTCGTAACCAGGGGCCAACATGCCCCTAACACTCACCTATGACTCATCCTGAGGCACTTCAGGTCTGATCTTTCTGCTTTACTTTGACTTCATACTGCACCTGGTACCTAGACCCTTTTTCCTTATTCTTTTACTTAGAGTTGCAAGGTAGTTGATTTTCATAGTAGTTGATTTTCATGACATTGACTTCCGACCCTAAGTCGAGAACCACATAGTCTATATTATATTCGCCTATCTGAGAATTCAAATGTAACTCCTTGTTTGTCCTTCTCTTTTTAACGATTTGGTGTACTACCCTATTCATTAAGGGGTCTATATTTCCTATCTCATACTATCTGATCAAATTTTGTAGTTCTTGTACAACGCCCTCATCTTGAATCAACTTAATACAAGCATAAATAAATTCCATGAGCTTTCTTACCTCTTTTCCTTCTCTTGGCAAAGAAGACTGATCAAATTCCTATGACATTCCATATTCCCTTAATTTTGGTCATGTATTTGATGAAGAGCCTCGATCTCCTTTGAACTCTTTTCTTGCCTCCTCAAATATTTGTCTTTCTTTCTTTGCATCAAAAGTTTGGGTCTTCTCTACAGCTTTCCAGACTCCCAAGTCTTTTGTAGTCTTACCTTGGGTTAGTATGTCTTCTTTGGTAGTAGCGCCTCCTCTGGTTATAGGAACAACTATAGGTTTTTCTCCATGAGGTTTGGCATATATCAATTTTACTTGTTGATTCTATTGAGGTCCTCTTCTCTCTTGAAGCTTAGCTAGAAGTACAGGACAGTCTTCTATAACATGCTCAAACGAGCTACAATAGCTGCAAGTCATGAAAGGGTTCTGACATCCCATTGCGTAGTTTCCTAGTTGTGCACAGTTATAACAAATGATCTGTCCTCGACCCCGACCCATACCGCCTCCTTGCCCTCGTCCTCTGAATCCACTGCGAGGGTTGAAGTTTCCAGTCCCAGGGGAGGTGTACTGCGCAGTGTTTCCTTCTTGTTGCACTTCACCTTGAATTTTGTATATATCTCTTAATATTTCTTGCATGAGATCAAAATCCCTACAATCCTTATCATCATGTCCTATGGAATTATAGAACGTGCAATACAAATTTTTGGGTGTCTGAACATAATTTTTCATGTAGTAGCACTCACTAGTGTGATGTCTATTTCAGCATACTTCACACCAGGGTAAGGTGATGTTCTTCAAAGGGCTCAGAGCTCCAGAGGTGAAGTATTCATGGAATAGGGGACAATGTTTCTTTTCATGGCCTTATGATCTGCATATGACACACCATATGTCTTCTCTTTTCTCTTTTCCCTTGTCTTTTTTCATAACTTTGACCTGTAGAGACAAACTAGTTAGCTGACTCAAGATCTGACTCATACTTGAGATGGATTCTCCCATAGGGGTTGATTCTAACTTCATGGTGATCTCCAATGCCTCTGATTGTGAAGAAATCTTCTGTTGCATCATAGGAACTCTTATTTGTGGTAACAAGGTAGCAATGAACCACTCTTTATTCTGCTCATCTGGGATCTGAAAAGTCAATCGGCCCGTTAAGGTCTTAAATCTCTGGTCAAATTCCCAAATAGGCTCAGCTACCTTCCATTTGATCTCTTTCATCTTTGTAATACATTTTGACTCTGATTTGGGTTTCTTGAACTCTGCAATCAATGTATTTTTTATCTCATTCAGTGGCTTAGGTTGTGAAAGTCCTTGGAAAAGATTCATGTACTAGCTCAGTGTGTGATCTCTTAGAGTAGTACTAAACTAGGCTCTTTTAACAGCTTTGTCGGTGACATTCTTAATATTCCTTACATATTCACATAGGAACCAGTTCTGATCAGGATCTTCATATCCATCTCCCCTAAAGATAGGGAGCCTCATCTCATCTTCCATAGAGCTTCCTAGGTTTCCTAGATTTCATGTCTGAGTATATGTTGAACTCCTAGTAATAGTACTTTGAGGGCTCTAGTGACTCCAACTATTCTTATTGCTTAGTTTTGATGAAACAATAGGGGGATTAACAACACTTAATTCAATAGTCTGTGTAGTTCATGAAGTTTCTAGCTCATTTCGACGAGGTTCTTTAGACTTTCCCTCCTCTGTTCCAATGGGTTTTGAATGTTCTTCGTCCATCAGATCTGCCTCTTCTCCACTATAGAAACCCTCATCCCTATAGTTCTGCTTGAATAAGTTCGCAAGATCAACTTCTATGAATTCTCTCTCATTGTGCATATGTCTATCTTCTGTGTCGTTGGCGCTGTCTGAATTTCTAAACATTAGCTTTTTCCAAATCTGACCAATCTATTGGATCTTCAATTTGTTATTCTCATGCAACATCTTGATCCTCAACTTCAGAAAATGTAAAAATCTTCCTCTGGGTCCTTGAATAAATATCTCTCCTCTTGGTTGTATGAATCTACTCTATCAACACCAAACTCAGTGATGTACCCTCCAATGGTGCTGTCAAACCAGTGATCTTCTACTCATGACATTGCGTTATCAACTCTCTTTACCTTCTTGATCAGTGTCAGTGTCCAAAATACAGGAGGTCTAGATCTGATCTCAAATTGGGTATCTACTAACCTATCTAACCACACATATAGCTCCTGATGAATTCCTTGAAAGAAAATGTCATGTATATGAGTAAAGATATGTTTCTCCAACCAATCCTCTGTACTAAGATTAGGGTTCTTGTTCTAGGCTTCAACAAAGTCTTTTTATTGATCCTTTATCCACTTCTAAATCTCTATTTTTGATGGAAACCACCTTGACATTCCCTCACAAATATTACGGTCCCAATAATGGAACCATTTGTTGGCACAGGGGCAGACCCATGGTTCAGCCTCAAGAGCACACCAACAAGCCCTAGCTATTGGCCCTTTTGGAAACACTTGCGAAGTAGATGCAGTCTCACTGGAAGTAGCTATGAGGGGGTTGTAGGACAAAGATGTCTACAACCAAGGGGAATATCAAGTGGATCTATTACCATAATACACCGCATTTATGTATCAAGTACCAACTTAAATCTACTTCACACATCTATCTAAAAAATCGAACACAGTAGTACAATAACAGTATATCAAAGAGTAAGGAACACAACATCAATCACACAAAACACAAGATATACGTGGTTCACCCTCTTCCTAGGGCTATGTCCATAGAACTATGCTTTATATTATATTAAGACAAAGCATGCAATTATTGTCTATTCTCTTAGCTAGCAACTATTCTTTCTTCTCCTCTCTTTCTCTCCCCTTCCTGCGCATCCAGCTGCAGAACTTGACCTTCGCACCCAGCTGAAGATCTTACAATACCAGAAGGCTTTTACACTTAGCACTTCTTTCTCTCACAATAATCACTTATGTCAAAAACCAAGATAGAACTAGAACTTAACCCTCTTTCCTCGTCTAGGTTCTTATTTATACATTAAAATAGCTCACCGACAACTTTAGGCTGAAACCTAAGTGTCAAAACCCTAGATACCAAAACCCTAGGTGTCTAAAATCCTAGATACCAAAGCCCTAGGTGTCTAAGGCCCTAGGTCAACTTGACCCACATTTTTAGGGCTTCGCCAGCCTGTCTTTCCATCCTTCTCGCGCAGTGCTCAAAATACTCCAATGGTGGATTTTTCCGCTTGCTGAGTTGTCCACGATCCATCTTCCTTCCTGATCTATCAACCTTGATCTCCTTGTCCAATGACTTGCTTCCTCAGACTTCAGTTCATCTTTTCTTCTCTTTTTCTCACTTTGATCCAGTAACAATCACTGTGTCTTCTGTGAAGTTCACATTTTTCCTTTTCTTCCTTGTTCTTTGCTTACTTTCGTAACCAAGGGTCAACTCCTATCATTTTAGGATTTCACCTACCTAGTGGGAAGAAGGGGCTAAAGGACCAGAAAGTAAAAGCAAGTTAAAAATATAAAATCCTTATAATAAAAGATCGAGATGCTTCGCCCAGGGATCCTCGAGAACACAATAAAAGGAATCTCAACAAGAAATAAGAAGAACCCACAAAAGTAATAAAACAATACCTAGTCAGAGGATAGGGGGTCTCATCACAAGCCAACCTATTAGTTCCATGGGTACCTAGCAGTATGACATTACCACCAGCTGGTTACCACACTAGGGTAGTGACCCTTGGTTGCATGGTTGGGGGAAAGGGGGTCTCATCACGAGACATCCTTCTCATTTATGTGAAAGTACTAGTGGGTAACAATGTCACCACTAGCCTTGATTAGCCTCTTGAATAAATAAAAACAATAAATAATAAATAATAAATAATAAATAATAAAAGGCATGAATGGGCTTGGAAAAAAATGTATCCATGATAGGTGCAGCTCGCCTTCTACAAAGGCACCCACAGGTAAATATTTGAACCCTATGCTCTCATTGCACCCACTTGCCTAGACATCCCTTATACACATCACCCACTTTCATTGATCATATGAGGTCTCTTCCAGAAATTTTTCTCTTTTAGTGGACACTAGCCCAATAGGATGCCCTATCACGTTCCCCAAACTTGTATTGCAGGCTTGTATAATGTATTTGATATTTTAACTAAGATAGTAGGGGTTTATGCACATGTTTAATAATATTGATGATGAAATGTGATTGACATTGCTATGATCCCTGTGACTTATGAGCCCATGGAGGGCATAGTTGTTGATGTGCAGGATCATGCCCGACGAACATGTACCATATTGTACCGGTACACATGGGAGATGATCAGTTTGGACCTCCATGGGGCTGAAGAGACCAAAGGATGGATGTTGAGACCCTATCAGGGGGTAGTGACAGGACAAGGATGGTCATAGGATTTGCACCAAAGAAGAGGAGGGAATTCCACCAGAGGCACCCTGGCAAAGCTTGACCTAGGGGTGTTATGCCTGCTCCATTGGAACGTTGACCCTGGAAGGCCCAGGACATCAACCATGATTATCATGATGTCATCCAGCCTTGTGGATGTAGTGGGAGGAATATTTGGTAGTGATGTCACGTGTGGCAGGTTGGAGAAGCCCAAGGAGGGCTAACGTTTTTCTCCAAGATGTTGCATTTTCCCTAGAAGGGGCTAACGTCACCCTAAAAGGGGCATGGTGTCTCTTCTTAGCTTGATTAGGGTTTCGATTTAAACATTTAGTGTAAAACAATATAATTTTTAGTATTTTGGACTTGTCGACCTTTTTATGACCTAAAAGTGAAATTAGGTCATGGTACAATATAAATTGAGGGTTTTTAATCTCATTTTTTCATCATCTTTCACTCACTCATTAGTTAGGTCTGAAATTTGCACTACATTTGGAGTTCTTGGCTGAAATTGTGAGGCACACTTGTTGAAGGAAGTATTTTGTTGGCATTTTTGGCATTTATCTTGGTGGAAGGTGTTACAACTAGGGTTTGCTACTTGATTTCTTTGTTAAATGTAAGAAATTTTCTGCAAAACTTCTTAATTGAATGGTTGTAGTATTGTTTCTTCTTGCATTTATTATTATAATTTGCTGAATAAACCCTAGGGGATAAGCACAAATAGAAGGTCCTTGTCTCATGTCCCTGTCAAGATTTTCCAGCCATTATTTGAAGGGAGAAAGATCCTAGCCTTAGCTACACTTTTTTTTCCTTTTCTTTTTCTAGCCATTTTTCTTTTCTGAGCTGAGAACAAGAAGACACATCAGGGCCTAGTCCTTATACACCTTTATGATACGATTTTCTAGGGTTTGTTGGTAAATATATGCCATAGAAACATGTTTCCTTGCAAATCCTCTTGTCTTAGTTTTATTTCCCTTTTTCTGAGCTATCATTTTGCCATTTGACCTAAGGAAGAAGGAGAGAGCACTGAGGCCTATTTCCCCTACACCAAAGTGAGCCTCTCTCCCCTAGGGTTTTATCCTTGAGGCCTTGACTTAGAAACACCTCAATGTCTAATCCTCTTTTCCTTAGTCCTATTATTTCCACTTGATCCTTCAAATTTTGTCTCCTCCTTTTGACTCCATTAACCCTGGAAACACATTGATCTAAGACCAAGCTTGTGAGTATTATGATAAAAACCACTCTCAATACTTTGAATAAAACCTTAACTACTCTAACCCTACCCTAAAACTAACCCTACTAAATGGATGTTGCCATCATCTCTTGATATTAACCTCATTGTGCAACCATCGTCCTATTTTTGAGAAATTGAATGGTTATTAAAGGGCATTACTAGAATAAAGTGTTGATTGTTACATTGAATACCATATTTATTGAAGAAGTGACATTGTATATCATTGCTATTTCATAAACATTGACTTCATCAATATTTATTATTCAATTGCCTATATATGTCATATAGTCATTGATTATATTAAGTACTAACCAAGTGAGTAAGCTTGCATATATTTGTTTCTTGTTGCTTTGTCTCGCGTAGGTGCATCTCTATTTTTGGTTATACTTCTATTTATTGGTCATTAGCCAGACTATCTGCTCGATGGTGACTTGTGAGAGGAGGAATTTACCTTTATTATTATTATCCTTTGCCTTCTCAAAACCCCAGGTCACCGGGGACGTCTCCCCTGGGCCTTACCTCCCTAAACAAAAAGAACCATCCCATTGATGTGACATTGGGTGGGATTGCTTCCAGGTATACCAGTTTGACTTCTATCCTTCTATCTTTTATCCTAACTACAAACTGCACGATAACAAGTACTTCATAAAACCACAAAATTTATCAATAAAAGAAATGGCTGGTATATGGTGAACCAAACAAAAATTTGTAGAAGCAATGTTTGTAAGACAATAGATTCACAATAAGTGCCTTAAAATGGCTTCAAAATGACCAAGATTAATTACTAATCAATACCAAAACACTAGCATTTGTTAGAAGCAAATAAGACAATGTATTTATCAACTTTCTCAATTGATTTTAGGTTCTTTTAGTACTACAATAGATGGTTGCAGCTTACTTTAGTAACAACATCAAATAGGTTAGTATATTAGGCTATTATAAGGTTAGGATTAGTTAGTAGAGAGCTTAAAGTGTTTTTTTTCAATCACTCAATAGAAAGGATTGGATTAGTGTTTTCTTAGGGAAAATGGAGTCTTTTAGGTAGTAGAAAATCTTGAAGGAACAAATGATAATAAGATAACTAAAGACAAGAGGGGTCAATAGTTGAAGTGTTGGTAACCCAAGGATTCAATTACCAAACCCTAGGGGGAAAATAGCTACTAGGAAGTAGGTAACCCTAGGCCCTAGTAGTTTTCCTCCTGCTTTAGCTCAAATATGAAATAAATGATGACTTAGATGAAGAAAATTGTGCTAGGGTGTTGCAATGGCAATTCCCTTAGAAAAAGCTTCAAGAAAATTGTCTTTCTAGCAAAATCTAGTAGGTGAAAGATATTATGGCAAGGAAAATAACATGTGCTTAGCCTCCTAGGGTTTTAAGATACAAATTTCATAATATTAGTATAAATGCAAGATAAATGTAACTATAACCATTCATTGAAGAAGAATTGCAGAAAATTTACTTACATCCACCAAGAATCATCTAGAAAATACTGTAGTTGAACACTTCCACCAAGAAAATTTCCAAAATAGTCATGTTATCTCATAGTTTGTAGTTAATGTAAAATATGGATGAAAGGAGGGGAAAATGGCATAACTAGGACTATCCCACCACTGTCACCTCAATGGGATAAATCTTCCTGTTTATCAAGGTAAGGCCTAGGGGAAACATCCCTAGTGACTTGGGGTTTTGAGAAGGCAAAGGCTTAAAAGGATTAAATGGCTAAGTGATAATTTCCCCCACACAAATCACCACCGATCAAAAAGTTTGACTTAATAGCCAATAAATATAAAAGTAACCATAAGTGTACCTTCCCGAGGCAAAGAAACAAATAAACTATGCATAATGCAAGATCGCTTGCTTGGTTAACAATTCATATAATTATGGAATTCTAATGTAAAGCAATTGATGAAGAGGGAACACGCCCCCTAGCTAAGGCTCTGCCAGGGTGCCTATGTAGAATTTCCTCCTCTCCTCTGGTGCAAATCCCTCTATCCTGTCTCTGCCCCCTACTAGGGTCTCAACGTCCATATGATGGGCTCTTCATCCCCATGGAGGTCCAAACTAATCATCTCCCCATGTGTACATGTCCAATGTGGTACCTGTCCATTGGGTATAATCCTGCACATCAACAGATATGCCCTCCATGGGCTAATAAGTCATAGGGATCATAGCAATTTCAAGCACATCTCATCATCAATATTATTAATCATATGAATGAAACCCCCTTTACCCTAGTCAAGTTCTCAAATACATTATACTAATCTGCAATGCAAGTTTGGGGGAAGTTATAGGGTGTCCTATTGGGATAGTGTCCACTAGAAAAGGGATGTTTTTGGAAGAAATTAAATCCACATAATGTAAATGGGTGAGGTGGATAGGGGATGTCCTAACAAGGGGTGCAGTGAAAGCAGGGAAATGCATGGCTTACCTGTGGCTGCCTTTGTAGAAGGCGAGTTGCACCTGTCCTTGATGCAATTGTTTCCAAGCCTAATTCATGCCTTTTACTCTTTATTCTTATTGTTTTTCCTTCAAGAAGATAATCAGGGGACATTGCCTTAGTGTTGTGACCATTGGTGGCAATGTTACCCACAATAACTTTCACGGAGATGAGAAGGTTGGCTCCTAGTGAGAACCCCTTTCTTTTGGCCATGCAACCAAGAGCCATTACCCTAGCGTGGTAACCAGCTACTAGTAGTGTCATACCTCTAGGTCCCCATGGACCTAATATATTGGTTCATGATAAGACCCCCTATCCTCTGACTAGGTCTTGTTTTATTATTTTTTATGGGTCCCTCTTGTTTCTTGCTGAGAAGATTTTTACTGCTTTCTCGGGGATCCCTGGGCAAATCATCTCGAGGTTTTATTTTTAGGCTTTTATATTTTTCCATCTTCCTTTTACCTTCTGGGCCTTTAGCCCTTTCTTCCCATAAGGCAGGGTGAAACCCTTAAATGATTGGATAACCCAATTCCTGGACAAATGTAATGCAATGGATGAGCGAGAATCAAGATGAAAAAGTGGTAATATGACAGGAGAAGACGATGACTTTTCAGAAATCCCCCTAGTGGAAACTCAAAACCTATAGGCACAAGCTTACTACGACATCCTTTCATTCCCCCCAGACATGGTCAAGTGGACAAGTACAAGATCCAAGAATTTGTTAGAAAGAAAAGGAATTAAATGCACATATTCAAAAGTTTTGAGGATCAAAGTGGTAGATACCATGATACTCAGACTCATTACCTCATGGAGAAAGAACCATCTTTGATACAAAACCATGCCGAAGGTGATGGATGTTTTTTCTACTAACAAAGTGGAGGCACTGAAAGGGAGAAAATATGGGCCCTCCAGGGCCATGATCAAGTCGATCTGGCTCTCAGTACTCCATGTCTAGGATCTGTGGGGCTTGAGACATGATCTCCTAGTTATCACTAAAAGAGGCCTCCAATACTATGGGTTTTAAAGGTTGTGTTGGGAGTTATGGTTTACCAGAGAAATAATGGAAATGATGGAAAGATCAGACATATCAGTGAGTATCAGAAAATAGTGTTGTCTAATAATATCTATCCCTTAGGATCTTGTGGGTAGTAGTATGAGATGGGAAATGTCCACCACAAAATCTGGAGTGTAATTCCTCCAATAATTTCCCTGCTTATTTTTGGTTAACACATCTAAGGAGCACCCCATCATGATATTTCCAACCAAGGCCATTCTCAGTTAAACAATATTTCATAGCCTTAAGTCTCAAGGACCTTCTTTTGTAGTCTACTAAGTGATCAGGGAATGATAGATTCTTAAGGTAATAGATGATATGAGAATACCATTGATCATGTTCTAATTCACTGACCGCTACATTTATTTGTTCACTTTCACCCAACTGTATGGATTCTTGGTTTCTCTCGGTTAGCATCTAGGCCAAACCTTGTCCCTTTACTATCTTGGTTGGTTTTATCTCTAATTCATACTCTTGGATTTTGGAGACCCATTTACCCCTAGTACCCATACAATCTTGTTGTGATAAGAAATCCTTTATTGTTGGGTAAGGGACATAAGCTTTGATTTTGTTGTAACCAATGTAGTTTCTAAAATTCTTAAGGGAATTTACCAAGGCATATGCTTGCTTCTCAGTAATGGAATAATTCAACTCTGAATCTCTAAGGAATTTACTCATAAAATCCATGGGTTGTTCATAATTATCAACGCCCTTTTGCATCAAAACACCTGCAATGGTATCCTGAGAGGCAAATGAGAATATTTTGAAATCTCATGAATAATCTGGGTTGATCAAAACTAGGGCTTGGGAGACAACGTCCTTTATATCTTCAAACAAATTGATGGATTTCTCATCCCACCTAAAGGAAACATCCTTTTTTAGTAAAGAACTCATGGGTTTTATCCTTTCGGCAAAGTTTGGGACAAATCTTTGAATGAAGTTGATCTTTCTGAAAAAGGATTGCAAGGATTTTTTTTTTACTGGGGGGTGAACATATTTTATTGATTGGACCCTTTTAGGGTCTATGGAGATCCCCCCCCTTGAAGCTACATGACCCAAAAATTTTCCTTCATCGATATCGAAAACATATTTCTTAGGGTTTAAGGAGATGCCATACTTTCTACATCGTTCAAATACAATGTTGAGGTGTGAAATTTGGTCCTTCCTATCCTTTGAGACAACTATGAGATCATCATGGTATATTTCTATAATTTTCTATATAAGGCCCCTAAAGGAAAAATCCATTGCTCTCTGGAAAGTGGCACCGAAGTTCATAAGACCAAATGAAATTCGTAAATACATAAACGTTTCCCAAGGTGTAGTAAATGTTGTTTTAATCTGGTCCTCTCTTTTAAGAAAGATTTGGTTGTATCCAAACAATATATCCAACATGCACATCATCCCTGCCCTTGTAACTCTTTGTAGCAAATTTTCCATGTTCGTGAGGGGGTAGTTGTCTTTCAATGACAATTGGTTAAGGTTGTAGAAATCAACACACAAATGTATATCACCAGTTTTCTTTTGGACAACTACCAAATTCAACATCCATGAGGAATATCTAATGGGAGCTATGATACCAGCATCAACCATCTTTTGTAGCTCCTTTGTATTTGGCTTGCCAACTTTGGATTGATGTGCCTTAGTTTTTGTTGGAAAGTTTTAGCCCCTCCTACCAAAGGTATAGCATGCTGGATGGCATCAACCCTTTAGGCTTTCAATTCATTGTAATTCCAAGCAAAAGTATCTTTGAATTCCCTTATGAGGTCTAAAATTTCATCCCTTTCCTTTTCAGTAGCTCCCTTCCCTATTTTGACCATCCACGGATCTATTTCTGTACCGATATTTAATTCTAGGGATTCATCTTCTTGTTTGCTAGGCTTCTTTCTTTTGAATATGTCATGTCTATCAAAGAAGTTTTCCAAAGGAATGAATCCTCTAGTAAAGGTGTTATTTTGGAGGTTTATAACCTCCAATTTCATGGATTCAGGAAGGAAATTTATTTGGGAGTCGGTGAATTCTTTTATGTTCTCCATAAACCTAATGATTTGGTGATCATCTTCAAAGACTTGCCAATTTTCAAAATTATCTGGGATATAAGGTCTAAAGAGGACTTCCATTTTGCATAGGGCTCGAAGTGAACCATCATGGGGTTGTAAGTGGAATATGAAATGGCCAAGGCATCTACCACATGGTTTTCCTCTAGAGGAATGGATTCAATTGAAACTATCTTAAAGGATTTTGAAATCGATTGTGCAAGGTCTTGATACTTCTTCAACTTCTCATTCTTGGTAGCAAACTTTAGTAGAACTTTTGATACTATAAGTTCTGAGTCCCCTTTCACCCTTAAGTACGTGACACCTTTTTCAATTGCCAAGTTGAGACCTAGGATCAATGATTCATATTTAGGGATGTTGTTTGTGCAGTGGTATTCTAGTCTATAAGAGTAGTAGAAGGTCTCATGCAAAGGAGTTGTTAATACAATCCCAACACCTGATCTAGAGCTTGAGTGAGATCCATAAAATTCTAGAGTCCAAATTCCTTTAGGTGTTTCTATATCATCACCCCCAGAGCTTCCTCCTTGTAGAAACCAATTATCAATGTCATTTTTGATGCATAGGATTTGATCATTGGGTTCATCAAGGGTTTTAACTAGGGATCCTACAAGGGGTTCTCTATGGAGGGTGAACAATCGTCCTTCCAGGTGAAAAATGATCACTTGGGATTCTTGGTCTTGGAAACTTCTAGCTAGGTGATTTATAAGGTCTTTGTTGAAAATGATACCTCAATTTCTCAAAGCATCTACCACTATCACATCTATATTGAAAGGGGAACTAGGGAAAGAGTTGAAGGAAACGTTTAGATCTTTGATAATTCCCTTTGAAAAATCCCCTTGGGCATTTGGTTTTGAAAGGATCAGGCCCAATTGATGCATGAATTCCTCAGTCATAATATTCATTGTAGCATTTGGGTGAAAAATACAATTGTGGAGGAGGGAGTCATTGACTTGGAGAGTGACATAAAAAGGTTTGTCCTCACCATATTTCGATCCAACTTTTTCTACTTGGTGGACAAAAAGAGAAACTTCTTCAAGAAGGCAATATTTACAAATTTGTGGCAAGGAAGCTTCAATCTCTTCATTCTTGTGTGGAAAAATGTCCTAAAAGGGTTCTACTTCCATGGGAGGTTCCCAAAGAGGAACATATTGTACGTTGGTATGAGAAGTTCTCCATTTCCTCTTGAGAACCATGGGTTTCATTTCAAGGATTTCTGGAAGGTTAGGTTTAGTTTCTGTAATAATTTCATCACTAGATCCCCAGGGGTTTTTACTATGTGAGAGGTTAAGTTGATGAATTTAGTCTTCGAACTTAAGGTTCTCCTCAATTTGGTAAGAGAAATATTGTGTTTCTTCTAAGGTTGAGGGTGACCTATCCTTGAGGGTAAACTCTAAGATTCCTTCCAAGGAGTTCAAGTAGTGTTGGAGGATGGCTTCCTATGAGTTTAGGTTGGGTAAAAGTTTCTTAAGGAGAAAATTGAATCTATCATTGAAGTCCCTAATGTTTTCGTTGGAACTTTTGAAAATATCAATGTACTAGGAGTACAAGGATTTTGTGTTTTCTTGTTTACACCACCTTATTTTGATAGCTTTTTCTAGTTCTTCAGAAGTTTTTATGCTTCCTTTTGGGCGAGACTCATTCCAGGTTTTAGCATCCCCAGTGAGAGAGATTGCAAAGAGTCTCAGAAAGACATCAGGGTGTTCTTGACCATTTTGATGAAACTCAAAACTTTCACAAAACTGGGTCCATGAGTCGACCCCTCTAGGTAGGTCATGTAATCCCCCTTGGATGTTAGTAAGGTCAAAATCACCAAAGAGTTTTTTGGGAGACAATCTAGGAGAAATCATAGAAGTAAGAGGGTTTTTAGGGGTAGTGGAGACCACAGTAGAAAGAGGTAAGTACTGACGCTCGCTACAGGTTGTCATTTGTGGAGTCACTAGATAATTTGCTTGAAATTATCAAAAGGACAAGGGAACACACCCTAAGTGGAGT
>JZKD02S0481161.1:8454-39965 GCA_000966675.3 Picea glauca | reverse complement strand
AAAACATTGGTGATATGGGTCTTTTTGTGTTTGTTATCTCTATATCCATATGCTTATGATTTTAGTTTGTATTAGTTTAATTCTTGCTTATAGTTTTGTTTTTCTTTCTCTAAATATTTCCTCTACAGTTGTCATGCTCAGCAAGACCCAACTGGGCATGCAAGCACCTCTTATTTTCTCACCAAGGTGACGAAAAGGGTGCAACACCATTTACCCCTAGTACCCATACAATCTTGTTGTGATAAGACATCCTTTATTGTTGGGTAAGGGACATAAGCTTTGATTTTTTTGTAACCAACAATGTTTCTAAAATGCTTAAGGGACTTTACCAGGGCATATGCTTGCTTCTCAGTAATGGAATAATTCAAATATGAATCTCTAATGACTTTACTCATAAAATCTACAAGGTGTTCATAATTATCAACACCCTTTTGTATCAAAACACCTACAATGATATCCTGAGAGGAAAATGAGAATATTATGAAATCATGTGAATAATCTAGGTTGATCAAGACTAGGGCTTGGGAGATAGCATCCTTTATATCTTCAAAATACTTGATGGATTCATCATCCTACCTGAAGGAAACGCCCATTTTTAGTAAAACACTCATGGGTTTAATCCTTTCGGCAAAGTTTGGGACAAATCTTCGAATGAAGTTGATATTTATGAAAAAGGACTGGAAGGAATTTTTGTTGACTGGGGGGCAGACATATTTTATTGATTGGACCCTTTCAGGGTCTATGGAGATCCCCCCCTTTGAAGCCATGTGACCCAAAATTTTTCCTTCATCAATCCTGAAAACATATTTTTTAGGGTTTAAGGAGATGCCATACTTTCTACATCGTTCAAAAACGATCTTGAGGTGTGAAATGTGGTCCTTCCTATCCTTTGAGGTAACTATGAGATCATCCTGGTATATTTCTATAATTTTCTGTATAAGGTCCCTAAAGGAAAAATCCATCGTTCTCTTGAAAGTGGCACCGACGTTCATAAGACCAAACGAAATTCGTAAATACATAAATGTTTCCCAAGTTGTAGTAAATGTTGTTTTAAGCTGGTCCTCTCTTTTAAGAAAGACTTGGTTGTAGCTAGAGAATCCATCCAACATGGACATCATCCCTGTCACTGTTACTCTTTGTAGAAAATGTTCCATGTTCGAGAGGGGGTAGTTTTCTTTCAATGACAATTGGTTAAGGTTGCAGAAATCAACACATAGATGTATATCACCAGTTTTCTTTCAGACAACTACCAAATTCGACATCCATGAGGAATATCTAATGGGAACTATGATACCAACATCAACCATCTTTTGTAGCTCCTTTTGTATTTGTCTTGCCAACTTTGGATTGTTGTGCCTTAGTTTTTTTTGGAAAGGTTTAGCCCCTCCTACCAAAGGTATAGCATGTTGGATGACATCACCCCTATACGCTTTCAACTCATCGTAACTCCAAGAAAAAGTATATATCAATTCCATTATGAGGTCTACAATTTTATCCCTTTCCTTTTCAGTAGCTCCCTTCCCTATTTTGACCATCCTCAGATCTATTTCTGTACCGATATTTAATTCTAGGGCTTCATTTGCTTGTTTTCTAGGCTTCTTTCTTTTGAAGACATCATGTCTATCAAAGAGGTTTTCCAAAGGAATGCATCCTCTAGGAAAGGTGTTATTTTGGAGGTTTATAACCTCCAAGTTCATGTATTCAACGAGGAAATGTATTTGGGAGTCGGTGAATTCTTTTTTGTTCTCCATAAACCTAATGATCTAGTGATCATCTTCAAAGACTTGCTAATGTTCCAAATTATTCGGGATAGAAGGTCTAAAGAGGACTTCCATTTTTCACAGGTCTCAAAGCGGACCATCACATGGCTATAAGGTGGAAGATGAAATGGCCAAGGCATCTTCCACATGGTTTTCCTCTCGAGGAATGGCTTCGATTGAAACTATCTTAAAGGATTTTGAAATGGATTGTGCAAGGTCTCGATACTTCTTCAGCTTCTCATTCTTGGTAGCAAACTTTAGTATCACTTTTGATACTATAAGGTCTGGGTCCCCTTTCACCCTTAAGTACATGAAACATTTGTCAATTGCCAAGTTGATACCTAGGACCAATGCTTCATATTCAACGATTTTGTTTGTGCAGTGGTATTATAGTCTATAAGAATAGTATAATGTCTCACGGGAAGGAGCTATTAAGACAATCCCAACACTTGATATGTAGATTGAGTGAGATCCATCAAATTCTAGAGTCCAAATTCCTTTAGGTGTTTCGATAGCATCACCCCCAGAACTTCCTCCTTGGACAAACCAATTATCGATGCCATTGTTTATGCATAAGATTTGATCAATGGGTTCATCAAGGGTTTCAACTAGGGATCCTACAAGGGGTTCTCATAAATACATCAGGGTGTTCTTGATCATTTTTATGAAACTAAAAACATTCACAAAATTGGGTCTAATGTTACTTACCCGAGGATATTCCTTTTCCCGAAAAAGTTGGTATCCATGAGTCGACCCCTCTGGGTAGGTCATGTAATCCCCCTTGGATGTTAGTTAGGTCAAAAGAACCAAAGCATTTTTGGGGAGACCATCTTGGAGAACTCACAGAAGTAACAGGGTTTGTAGGGGTAGTGGAGACCACAGTAGAAAAAGGTAAGTATTGATGCCCGCTACGGGTCATCATTTGTGGAGTCGCTAGATAATTTTCTTGAATTATCAAAAGGATAAGGGAAAACACCCTAAGTGGAGTCGCCAGGTAAGCTTGTAAGGTATATATTCTTGAGGCAAGGTTTATTGAAAAGTGTTGTCTTGAGGAGAATTGACTCAGTGTTCCTTGACAACAACGCCAAAATGTTATCGCACTGTTTGTAGTTAAGGTAAAATACAGATGAAAGGAGGACAAATTGGCGTAACATAGACTATCCCACCACTTTCACCTCAATGGGATAACTCTTTCTATTTATGGAGGTAAGGCCTAGGGGAGACGTCCCCAGTGACCTGGGGTTTTGAGAAGGAAAAGGCTTAAAAGGATAAGTGATAATTTCCCCCTCACAAGTCACCACTGATCAGAAAGTTTGGCTTAATAGCCAATAAAGATAAAAGTAACCAGAAGTGTACCTACCTAAGACAAAGTAACAAAGAAACTATGCATAATGCAAGATCACTTGCTTGGTTAGCACATCATATAATTATGGACTTTTGATGTAAATAAATTGATAAAAAATATTATTGATGAGGCAAATCAAAGTTGTACAATGGAAACGATTACAATATATCACTTCATAATAAATTATAATGGCAATCAATGTAGCAATATCAACATTAAGAAACAACGCCTTAGCTAATCATTCAATTGCTTGTAAAGATATAAATACTGCAATGGTATAAGCATAACATAAATAAACAATGGAAGCAGTATGGTTAGTAGATGTTAGTCTATGCTAGGTTTAGAAAGTTAGGTAGTTGTTCAAATTATTTGGTTGTTTGAAGTTGTGACCAAGGTACTCAAATAGTGGAGGTTTTAGATCCGTGCTTTAGGGAAAATGGAGTCAAAAAGGGCTACAAAGGTTGGAGGACCATGATGACTAGTGATAAAACTAAAGACAAGAGGGTTGGATGTTGAGCTGTTGCTAAAGAAAGGCCTCAACAATGAAACCCTAAGGGAGAAAGGCTCACTAAGGTGTAGAAGCCCTAGGCCTTAGTGCTTTCTCCTCCTTCTTTAGCTCAATGGCAAGATGAAAAATGACTAGCTTGAGTAATAGATGCAATGGCTAAGGACAATAGAGTTTAATTATGAAGTGTTGTTATGGAAAGGCTTCATCAACAAAACCTTAGGGAAAATGGCTCACTAAGGTGTAGAAACCCTAGGCCTTAGTGTGTTTTCTCCTTCCTTGGCTCAAATACAAGATGAAAAATGGCTATGCTAGAAGAGTATGGATAGAGTGTTGCTATGGAAAGGATCTATCTTACTTCAGCAAATCAAATGGCTCTTAATCTTAGTAGGGACATGAGACAAGGACCTTAGCATGTGCTTGTCACCTAGGGTTTAATTCATCAAATTATAATAACAAATAAAAGTAAACAATACTATAACCATTCAATTAAGAAGTGTTTCAGAAATTCACTTACATAGACCAAGAAACCATGTAGAAAAACCCTAGTTGTAAACCTTCCACAAAGAGAAATGCCAAAAATGCCAAGAAAAGTCTTCCTTCAACAAGTCCGCCTCAAAATTTCTGCCAAAACCCTAGAATAGGGTGCAAATTTCATACCTTACTAATGTGTGAGTAAAAGATGATGAAAATATGAGAGTGAAAACCCTCAATATATACCATACCAATGACCTTAATTAAATTTTAGGTCATCAAAAGGTCGACAAGGCCAAAATACACAATAATATTGTTTTACATTAAATTGTCATAATTTAAAACCTAATCAAGAAAAAGTAATATGTCATGCCCCTTTTAAGGTGATTTTAGACCTTTCTAGGGAAAATGTAGCCTCCTGGAGAAAAATGTTAGCCCTCCTTGGGCTTCTCCAACCTTCCACACGTGCCAAACTTCCATGACTATCTCCCAAAACGTCCATAAAGCTGGATGATGTCATGAACCTCCTGGGCCTTCCAAGGGCAACATTCCAATGAAGAGGACACAACCCCCCTAGGTAAGGATCTGCCAGGGTGCCTCTGTGTAATGTCCTCCTCTCCTCCAGTGAAAACCCCTCTGTCTTGTCTCTAGCTCCCTCTATTGTCTCTTCATCCATATGGTGGTCTCTTCATCCCCATGGAGGTTCGAACTAATCATCTCCCCATGTGTACCTGTCCAATGTGGTGCGTGTCCATCAGGTATGATCCTGCACATCAACAGATACACCCTCCATGGGCTCATAAGTCACAGGGATCATAGCAATGCCAATCACATCTCATCATCAATATTATTAAACATGTGCATGAAACCCCTTTTACCCCAATCAAGTGCTCAAAGGAATTATTCTAATCTGAAATGCAAGTTTTGGGGAAGTGATAGGGCGTCCTATTGGGCTAGTGTCCACTGGAAAAGGGATGTTTCTGGAAGAGGTTAAATCCAATTCTTGTAAATGGGTGAGGTAGATAGGGGATTTCCTGACAAGGGGTGCAGTGAAAGAATGGAAATGTAGGGCTTACCTATGGGTGACTTTGTAGAAGGCAAGCCGCACTTGTCCTAGATGCAAATGTTTCCAATACTAATTCATGCCTTTTACTCTTTATTCTTTTTTCCTTTTTCTTCAAGAAGCTAATCAGGGGACACTACCCTGGTGTGGTGACTAGTGGTGGCAATGTTACCCACAAGAAATTTCACGGAGATGAGAAGGATGGCTCGTGATGAGACCCCATTTCTCTTGGCCATGAAACCAAGAGCCACTACCCTAGCATGGTAACCAGCTGCTAGTAGTGTCATACCACTAGGTGTCCATGGACCTAATAAGTTGTCTTGTGAAGAGACCCCCTATCCTCTGAGTAGGTCTTTTTTTATTATTTTTTATGGGTCCCTCTTGTTTCTTGTTGAGAATTTTTTTATTTCTTTCTTGGGGATCCCTGGGGGAAGCATCTTGAGGTTTTATTTTTAGGATTTTATCTTTTTCTAGCTTGATTTTACCTTCTGGGCCTTTAGCCCCTTCTTCCCACAAGGAAGGGTGGAACCCTTAAATGATTGGACAACCCAATTCCTAGACAAATGTAATTGGATGGATGTGTGGGAAGTAAGATGAAAAAGTGGTAATATGATGGGAGTGGACGATGACTTTTCAGAAATCCCCCCAGTGGCAACTCAAAACCTATGGGCACAGGCTTACTAGGGCATCTTGTCATTCCCCCCAAACATTGTCAAGTGGAAAAGTATAAGATCCAAGTATTTTTTAGAAAAAAAAGGAATTAAATGCACATATTCAAAGGTTTTGAGGATCAGAGTGACACATACCATGATACCTAGACTCATTACCTCTTGGAGAAAGAACCATCTCTAATATAGGACCAAGCCAAAGGTGATGGATGTTGTTGCTACTGACAAAGTGGAGGGGCTGAAAGGGAGAAAATATGGTCCCTCCGGGGCCATGATAAAGTCAATATGGCTCTCGGTACTCCATGTCTAGGACCTATGGGCCTCAAAACATGATCTCCTAGTTATCCCTAAAAGTGGGGGATAACAAGTCCAAAATAAGCTTCCTTCAATAAGTTCGCACTAAATTCTAGTCATGTAACCCTAATTAGGGTGCAAATTTCAGACCTCACACTTGTGTGAGTGAAAGATATTGAAAACTAAGAACGACTTTCCCCTTATTTACACAGTTACAATGACTGGAATTAGGTCAAAAAGGTTGACATCACCAGTTTACATGTAATATCTAGTTTTTACATTAAATGACAAATTAAAACCCTAAATCAACCAGAAAATGTGATGTTAGTCCTTTTTAGTGCAATGTTGGCCTCCAGGAGAAAAACATTAGGCCTCCCAAGGCTTCTGGGTCAAACCACACGTGTCACTTGGCACACAACTGCCTCCAAAGTGTCCAAAATGATGGATGACATCATGGGCCTTCCAAGGCCTACATCATAGTGAGAAGGGAAAGACCCCCTAGTTCTAGGATGTTAAGCATGTAGTTCATTCTAATTTTTCATTTGTCTTAACCATAAACAATAATTTTGCAGCAACCAAGATCACAAGAAGAAACACCATGCACAAGAACACAAAAAGTATTATGGGAAACCCTTCTCAACAAGGGAAGAAAACCCAGCCAAATCCTTTGCTATATTTTTCAAGAGAAATAAATTCACCCCCAATAAGACCTAGCACAAAAGAGGGTTCTCAAACCCTAAAAGACTAGTCCCCAAGAGATGTGCGCACTTTCCCCAAGAAGGTGTACTTGTTGAAATTTCCAAAATCACATAAAATATATGATTCCTCAAGGGGAAATTTACTTTTACTTATATTAGACTGAAACTGTCAACAAAAGTGGTGTCTATTGGCACAATAGGGCCGACCTCTCTAACTCACAATGTAGGATTAGTCTAGGCTAGGGTTAGTAAGAGTTAGAGTTTTCTCAAAGTTTAGAAGTTTGTTTGTGATCAAGTTACTCAATGCAAGAGGTCTTAGACCAGTGCACTACTAGGGCATATGGAGTCAAAAGAGGCCGCAAAGGTTGAAGGACTAAATGATAATGAAAGACTAAAGATGAGAGGGTTGGATGTTGAGGAGTTGTTATAGAAAGGTCTCAACAATGAATCCCTAGGGGAGAAAGGCTCACTAAGGTGTAGAAACCTTGGGCCTTAATGATTTCTCCTCCTTTATCTTATTAGCAGGTTGAAATTAGCTCAAGTATGAAGTTATAGGGCTAAAGACAAAATATTTAGGAGGTGAAATGTTTCTAATGCAAGGCTTCATCTAACAAACCCCAGGGGAAAATGACTCATCAAGGTGTAGAAACCCTAGGCCTTGATGCATTTTCCTCCTTCTTAGCTCAATGATAAGGAAAAACAACTAGCTAAAAGAGTAGAATTAGAGTGTTTCTATAGCAAGGCTCTATCCAACTTCAGAAAATAAAAATAACTCTTAACTTGGTAGGGACATGAAACAAGGACCTTTAGCATGTGCTTTTCACCTAGGGTTTTAATGCAACAAATTATAATAACAAATGCATGTAAATAAAACTATAACAATTCAATCAAGAAGTGTTGCAAAAATTCACTTACATAAACCATTCATTCATGTAGAAAAACCCTAGTTGTAAACCTTCCACCAAGAAGAAATGCCAAAATAGTCCAAATATGTCTTCCTTCAACAAGTGCACCTCACAATTTTAGCCAAAACCCTAAGATAGGGCGCAAATTTTAGACCTCAGTAATGAGTGAGTGAAATATGATTCCCAAAAAATGAGAGTGAAAACCCTCAATATATGCCATACCAATGACCTCAATTACATTTAGGTCATCAAAAGGCTGATAAGGCCAAAATACACAATAATATTGTTTTACATTAAAATGTCATAAATTAAAACCTAATCAAGAAAAAGCAGGACGTCATGCCCCTTCTAGGGTGATGTTATCCCTTTGTAAGGAAAATGTAGCCTCCTGGAGAAAAACATTATCCCTCCTTGGGCTTCTCTAACCTGCCACACGTGCCAAACTGCCATGTTTGTCTGCCAAAATGTCCATGAAGTTGGATAACTTCATGAACCTTCTTGGTGACATCCCAGGCCTTCCAAGGCCAATGTTCTAATGAAGAGGGCACAACCCCCCTAGGTACAGGTCTGCTCAGCTACCTCTGGTGGATTCTTTTTCTTTTCCCTGGTACAAACACTCTTCCCTATCTCTGCCCCCTGCTGGTGTCTCAACATCCATTTGGTGGGATCTTTAGCCCCATGGAGGTCCAAACTAATCATATACCCATGTGTACATGTCCAATGTGGTACCTGTTCATCGAACATGATCCTGCACATCAATAGATACGCCCTCCATGGGCTCATAAGTCACAATGATCATAGTAATGTCAATCACATATAATCATCAATATTATTAAAAATGTGCATAAAACCCCCTTTACCCCTGTTAGGTGCTCAAAGACATTATACAAATTTGTAATGCAAGTTTGGAGGAAGTGACAGGGTGTCCTATTGGGATAGTGTCCATTGGAAACAGGATGTTTCTGTAAGAGATAAAATCCAATTCATGTGAGTGGGTGAGGTGGATGGGGATGCCTGGGCAAAGGGTGTAGTGATAGAATATAGGTCTTACTGGTGGGTGCCTCTATAGAGGGTGAGCTGCACCTGTCATGGATGTAAATGTTTCCAATCCCATTCATTCCTTTTATATTTATTCTTTTTCTTTCAAGAATCTAGTCAGGGGACATTGACCTATCTTGGTGACCTGTGATGGCAATGATAGCCATAGGAATTTCAGGGAAATAATAAGGTTGTCTCGTGATGAGACCCCCTTTCTCTTGGTTATGCCACCAAGAGCCACTACCCTGGTGGTGACCAGATGTTGGTAGTGTCATACCGCGAGATGCCCATGGACATAATAACCTGTCTCTTGATGAGACCCCCTATCCTCTAAGCAGGTCTTGTATTATTGTTTTTTTATCTTTTTATTGCTTTTTTTTTTCAAGAATCTAGCCAAGGGACACTGCCCTAGCTTGGTGACCAATGGTGGCAATGTTAGCCACAAGCATTTCACGGAAATGAGAAGGTTGGCTCGTGATGAGACCCCCTTTCTCTTGGCTATTCCACCAAGAGACACTACCCTAGCATGGTGACCAGATGCTGGTAGTTTCATACCGCTAGATGCCCATGGACCTAATAGGTCGGCTTGTGATGAGACCCCCTATCCCTCAACCAGGTCTTGTTTTATTATTTTTCATGTCCCTTTGTTTCTTAATGATAAGATTTTTATTGCCTTCTTGGGGATCCCTGGGCAAATCATCTCAAGTTTTTATTTTTAGGCTTTTATCTCTCATCAATTGTTTTTACCCTCCATGCCCTTTAGCCAATTCTTCCCACAAGGTAATGTACAACCGCTAAATAATTGGCCAACCCTATGCCAAGACTAGTGTAATGGGATGGGTGAGTGATAAATAAGATGGAAAGTGGTATGTATGATAGGAATGGACGATGAATTTTCATAAATCCCCCCAGAGGCAACTCAAAACATATGGGCACAAGCTTGCTAGGGCATCCTGTCATCCCCCCTAGACATGGTCAAGTGGACAAGTATAAGATTCAAGAACCCGTTAGAAACAAAAGGAATCAAATGCACATATTCAAAGGTTTTGAGGATTAGAGTGACACATACCATGATATCCAGACTCATTACCTCATGGAGGAAGAACCATCTCTGATACAGGACCAAGTCGAAGGTGATGGATGTTGGTGTTGTTGCTGACAAAGTGGAAGCACTAAAAGGGAGAAAATATGGGCCCTCCAGGGCCACACTCAATTCGATATGGATCTCGGTACTTCATGTCTAGGACCTATGGGCCTTGAGACATAATCTCCTGGTCATCCCTAAAAGTGGGGGATAACATTTGGCTCCAACTCGGGGACATGTGCTCATTGTAGAGTGCATGAGAACCTCAACATCTCTGGCATAACCTGTAACCTACTTGATCTCAATAGAAATTGTCAACAATCATTTGGGGTGGTCATATCACCACAATTCACACACACAGACACACACATATCTAAGAATGAAATAAAAAAATTCATATGTACAAGTGAGAAATCAAAGTACTCTAGCATGCAATGCAATGGTATATACAATGAATGCAAAATGCCTACCTACTTACCTATACTTACTTGTTGGATGGATGTTAGATGTGGTCAAATGATCAGTGAAACCCATCCAATAACGTCCCATAATACCTACCTTTGTGCTTCATCATAAGCCAAAATAGTGATAAGTTAAGAACAACAATAACATGAGTTAGAAAATGTATCATATCAATTGAAATTGTAAGGTCTAGCTCATGGAGGCAGGTGGGAGGGAAAATGTGATGCCAAGACATACTCCAAGGAGAGTGCTCAATCCATCTCAGAAATGGATTATGAAAAGTCAAAGGTTCAAAAGATCGACTAGAGGAATCTGAATGTTGGCTACCTTGGTCGTCTTCACAACTTGAGACCTGAGAAGGGATTAGCAAGATCTGAAAGGATGACTAACAATTCCTTAAGGGGACGATGGAAACTTGTGACAATAAGCTTCTTCTTGAGGTACTCAAATTTCCCTTAAAATCCATAATGAGGTTTTGTCTTACAGGAGACTTGGGATAAGGGACATGTTTGCAAACCATACCTTTAGTGATATAGCGTGGTAAAGTAATCAAAGGGAGGTGGAAAACCTTATCAAAAACATCTTGCTTCACGGAAGTAACCTCCTCACTTTTATTAAGATCTAAGCAGGAAGATGGTTGATAAATTTCTTCATATAATAGATCTGAGTACTTAGAGGGATAGTCATCAAAGTCCTCAAGGTATGACCGAAAATTGTTAGGAGAGCATAGCATCAAGTCATCCTTGGGTGTCTGAATAAAATTGGTAATTATGTCATGTCCTTGTTGCCAAATATCAAATTTAGCAATGTCATATGATAGTTGTAAGGGAAAATTTTGGAAATGATCCTCAATGTCGTAAATGGGATCCCCATCATATCCAATCACATCCCATTTACATTTCCTGAAATGTATGAATTCATCAATATTATCAACAACGTCCTCATTTTCATCATAACATGAAGGGGTTAAAACATCCAACACTTCTTTACCCTCCACATCATAATATAAAGAATCATTAAAATTTTGGAAGGGGAAATAACTTACCTTGCCTATCCCTTCATGTGAAGGAACTTAAATTATTTGGATAACTTCATCAAGTGGAAGATCTTCCTCAACATCTTCAGTCTTGAGATATAGAGGATCTATCCTGTCCAAGGGTTCCACTTCTTCTTCACTCTCTGAATCATAGAACAAGGTATCATAAAAAAAATGGAAAGGAAAATGACTTGCCTCATTCTCTTTATCTTGTTCAGGAGGGATAGGATCATGGAGAGCTTCATCAGACCGAGGATCCGTTACTGGTGCTTCATCCTCATAATTCACTTCTCTAGTTATATCTCCACTACATTCTATTGAATCATGGGAGGAATCTTCCTTTTCTTCAAGGGGTTCACAATGTTCCTCATAAATCTCTTCTTTCATATCAGAGGGTCAGAGGGTTCTTGGTGTTGAACATGACACACATTCTTAAGATTTTCTACAATCTCAGTGGTGAATCCTTCGTCTTCCAAGGCTATTGTGAGATTTTGAAGGGCATCTTCATACATTTGGCAGCGTGGCTTGGTAAAGTCAATAAACCTACTGATGAGGTGTATGAAAGATGATATACCCCTATCTTCACAACAACCCTTAAACCAATCTTGCAAGAAGGATGGTAGAGAGAGTATGGATAGTTTTATTAGATCATCCTCCCCTCACAATTCTACCTCGCTTATATACTCCGAAAAATTTATGATGTGAGGAGTTGGGAGGCCCCAAAATCTTGGAAGGTTGTTTGACCATTTTGTATCAAAACGGGTTGGGTATCCTTGAAGGATTTTGAAATCAATAGTTGGATATAGTTGTTCCCAGGATGCCATGATCCCATAACTTGGAAATATCATAGAGTTGAGAGTAAGGTGGCACTTGAGAAAAGGTTAGTTGATTTTCCAGATAATTTTCTTGAAATTATCAAAGGATAAGGGAAAACACCCTAAGTGGAGTCGCCAGGTAATCTTGTAAGATAAAGACTCTAGAGGAAAGGCTTACCGAAAAGTTTCATCTTGAGGAGAATTGACTTAGTGTTCCTCAGAAACATCGCCAAAATGTTATCTCACAGTTTGTAGTTAATATGATAGATGGATAAAAGGATGTCAAACTAGTGTAACTAAACCAATCCCACCACTGTCACCTCAATGGGATGATTATTTCTATTTAGGGAGGTGAGACCCAAGAGAGACGTCCCCGGTGACCTAGGGTTTTGAGAAGGCAAAAAGGCTCAAAAAGGGATAAGGATAATATTCCCCCTCACAAGTCACCACCTAATTAGAAAGTCTTGGCTAAATAGCCAATAGAGATAAAGATAACCAGAAGTAGTAACCAAGAAATGTACCTTCCCGAGACAAAGAAACAAAGGAAATATACATGTGCAATATTACTTGTTGGTTAGTACTTCATATAGTCAATGAATTTCTGATAAAAAGCAATTGAGCAATAGTATTGATGAAGCAAATCAATATTTGTATGATAGAAATTATTACAATATCACTTCTCAATAAATGATAAAGAAACTTTGGCATTCAATGTCACAATATCAACACTTTGGAAATAATGCCTTAACCAATCATTCAATTGCTTTAAAGGTAAAACGAATGCTACACAAAGGTGTTTATAGCATAAGAAGGTGACGAAAATAGTAGGGTTAGTAGGATTAGTCTAGGCTAGGGTTAGTAAGAGTTAGAGTTTGCTCAAAGTTTATAAGTTTGTTTATGATCAAGTTACTCAATGCAAGAGGTCTTAGACCAGTGCGCTACTAGGGCATATGGAGTCAAAAGAGGTCACAAAGGTTGAAGGACTAAATGATAATGAAAGACTAAAGACAAGAGGGTTAGATGTATTGCTATAGCAAGGCCTCAACAATGAAACCCTAGGGGAGAAAGGCTCACTAAGGTGAAGAAACCCTAGGCCTTAATGCTTTCTCCTCCTTCTTTAGCTTGTTGGTAGGTTGAAATAAGTTATCTCAAGTATGAATTTATAGGGATAAAGACAAGAGAGTTAGGAGGTGAAGTGTTTCTACAGAAAGGATTCATCTAACAAACCCTAGGGGCAAACGACTCATCAAGGTCTAGAAACCCTAGGCCTTGATGTGTTTCCCTCCTTCTTATATCAATGACAAGGAAAATTGCTAGCTAGAAGAGTAGATTTAGAGTGTTGCTATGGCAAGGCTCTATCCTACTTCAGCAAATCAAAATAACTCTTAACTTGGTAGGGACACAAGACAAGGACCTTTAGCATGTGCTTGTCACCTAGGGTTTTAATGCAACAAATTATAATAACAAATGCAAGTAAATAAAACTATAACCATTCAATCAAGAAGTGTTGTAGAAATTGACTTACATAAAACATTCATTCAAGTATAAAAACACTAATTGTAAACCTTCCACCAAGAAGAAATGCCAAAATAGTCCAAAAATGTCTTCCTTCAACAAGCGCACCTCACAATTTCAGCCAAATCCATAAGATAGGGCTCAAATTTCAAACGTCACTAATGAGTGAGTGAAAGATGATTCCCAAAAAATGAGAGTGAAAACCCTCAATATATACCATACCAATGACCTCAATTACATTTAGGTCATTAAAAGGTCGACAAGGCCAAAATAGACAATAATATTGTTTTACATTAAAATGTCATAAATTAAAACCTAATCAAGCAAAAGCAGGATGTCATGCCCCTTCTAGGGTGACATTATCCCTTTCTAGGGAAAATTTAACCTCCTGGAGAAAAATGTTATCCCTCCTTGGGCTTCTCCAACTTGCCACACATTCCAAACTGCCCTATATGTCTGCCAAAACGTCCATGAAGTTGGATAACGTCATGAACCTCCTGGGTGACATCCTGGTCCTTCCAAGGCCAACGCTACAATGAAGAGGGCATAACCTCCCTAGGTATAGGTATGCTCATCTGCCTCTGGTGGATTCTTCTGCCCTTCCCTGGTACAAAATCTTTCCCCTATCTCTGCCCCCTATTGGGGTCTCAACATCCATCCGGTGGCCTCTTCATCCCTATGGAGGTCCGAACTAATCATCTCCCCATGTGTACCTATCCAATGTGGTACTTGTCCATCGGGCATGATCCTACAAATCAACACATATGCCCTCCATGGGCTCATAAGTCACAGGGATCATAGAAATTTCGATCACATCTAATCATCAATATTATTAAACATGTGCATAAAACCCCCTTTACCCCAGTCAGGTTCTCAAAGACATTATACAAATCTACAATACAAGTTTGGAGGAAGTGACAGAGTTTCCTAATGGGCTAGTGTCCATTGGAAAAGGGATGTTTCTGGAAGAGATAAAAACCAAGTCATGTGAGTGGGTGAGGTGGATGGGGATGCCTGGGAAAAGGGTGTTGTGATAGTAGGGGTGGCTTACCAGTGGGTGCCTCTGTAGAGGGTGAGTTGCACATGTCATGGATGAAAATGTTTCCAAGCCCATTCATGCCTTTTATCTTTATTATTTTTCTTTTAAGAAGATATTCAGAGGACACTTCCCTATCTTGGTGACCAGTGGTGGAAATGTTATCCATAAGCATTTCACCGAAATGAGAAGGCTATCTTGTGATGATACCGGCTTTCTCTTGGCTATGCCACCAAGAGCCACTACTCTCGCATGGTGACCATATGCTGGTAGTGTCATACCACTAGATGCCCATGGACCTAATAGACTGGATTGTGATGAGACCCCCTATCCTCTAACCAAGTTTTGTCTTGTTATTTTTTATTTTTTTATTTATTTTTTCTTTCAAGAAGCTAGTCAGGGGACATTGCCCCGACTTGGTGACCAGTGGTGGCAATGTTAGCCACAAGCATTTCACAGAAATGAGAAGGTTGGCTCGTGATGAGACCCCCTTTATCGTGGCTATGCCACCAACAACCGCTACCCTGGGGTGGTGAAAAGAGGTTTCTAGTGTCATACTACTAGATGCCCATGGACCTAATAGGTTGGCTTGTGATGATACCCCTTATCCCTCAACTAGGTCTTGTTTTATTATTTTCCAGGTCCCTCTGTTTCTTGCTAAGAATATTTTTATTTCCCTCTCAGGGATCCCTAGGCAAAGAATCTCGATGTTTTATTTTTAGGCTTTTATCCCTCGTCAGTTTTGTTTACCCTCCAGGCCCTTTAGCCAATTATTCCCACAAGGTAAGGTAAAACCCCTAAATAATTGGCCAACCCTATGTCCAGACCAGTGTAATGGGATGGATGAGCAAGAAATAAGATGGAAAGTAGTATGTATGAAGGGAATGAATGATGACTTTTCAAAAATCACCCCAGTGGAAACTCAAAACCTATGGGCACAAGCTTGCTAGGACATCCTGTCATTCCCCCAAACACGGTCAAGTTAACAAGTATAATATCCAAGCACCTATTAGAAACAAAAGGAATCCAATGCACATATTCAAAGGTTTTGAGGATCAGAGTGACACATACCAGAATATCCAGACTCATTACCTCATGGGGCAAGAACCATCTTTAATACGGGACTAAGCCGAAGGTGATGGATGCTGGTGTTGTTGCTGACAAAATGGAAGCACTAAAAGGGAGAAAAGATGGGCCCTCCAAGGCCACGCTCAATTCGATCTGGCTCTCAGTACTCCATTTCTAGGACCTATGGGCCCCGAGACATAATATCCTAGTTATCCCTAAAAGTGGGGGATAATGGGACTAAAACCTTAGGATGATAGAACCTAGGGAAATGCAAATTTTTGGGTTAGTTTTAGGAGTTAGTATGCTAATTATGGCTGTTAAATATGGCTGTAACAACAGTTGTAGCAACAATAATATGGTTTTTAGTGTTAGTGAAATTTTCAAGAATATGTGTTTAAAGTTTGCTTGGTCGCATTCATCCACAAGAGTGTAAAAATCAATGTCGTTTAGGGCTTATGGAGTCAATAACAATAACAATATCACTTGGGAAATATAATGGTGATAATGCTTAGCTAAGGGAAGAAGTAAATGCAAGAGGTTTTTTCACTTCAAGGCCTCAAGCATTTGCCCCTTTTAAGGGATTTTTTTCTAGAGAGTAGGCACTTCTATGCCCTAGCATACCTTCCTTACTTAACTTTTTTTATATAAAGACTTTGATAAGATTTTTTGATAATGCTTATCCAAAAATTGCAAGTTATAATGAAAAGAATGATATAAAGACTTTGAAATTTGATAATATTTTGTCACTCACAATTTCAAGATTAAAATAAAGTCAATAAATGACTTAAATGGTTGTCCAAACACTTATGACAACATTAATTGATGATGTTGACAACAATAGAAACCACTTTAGAAAAGTATTGTAATAAAGCAATAAGACAACTACTTCATCATCCAATGATTATAGTTTTCTTAATAAAAATGTTTAGTGGTTTTATAGATAGTTTGAGGAGTGTTAAGGGGATGCAATTATGGTTGTAACAATACTTACAACAACAGCAACAACCTCAAACAAATTCACAAATTTGCACCTAGAACAATAGAAAAGGGAGGACTAATACCTAAGGATGATAGCACCTAGGAAAATCCAAAATTTTGGGTTAGTTTTAGGTGTTAGTATGCTGATTAAGGCTGCTAAATAGGGCTGTAACAATAGTTATAGAAGTGGTAATATGGATGTTAGTGTTAGTGAAAGTTTCAAGATGTGTTGAAGGTTTGTTTGGTCTCATTCATTCACAAGAGTGTAAACATCATTGCCTTTTAGGGATTATGGAGTCAATAACAATAACAATATCACTTGGGAAATATAATAGTGATAATGCTTAGCTAAGGGAAGAAGTAAATGCAAGAGGTGTTGTCACTTCAAGGCCTCAAGCATTTTCTCCTTTTAAGGGAGGTTTTGCTAGAGAATAGGCACTTCTAGGCCCTAGCGTACCTTCTTTCCTTAGCTTTTTTGAAAGATAATTTAGTGGGTGACAAGAATGAGATTACTAGAGAGCTAGAAATTTAGGGCTCTAATAATCACTCTTAAGAAAATGTACAATTGGCAATATCAAGCTAGTAGAATAGTTATAGAGAGAAAGAACCATTTGTTGTTTCTCTCCTAGGGTTTAAACAAGAAATTTCATAATCTTAGACATGAAACAAGTAAATTTCACCACAAACATTCATAAAATGAATAAAAATACATATTTTTTACTTACTTCACCAAGAATAATCAAGTCAAACCCTAGTTCAAGACCATTCCACCATGAAAAATGCCAAAATACACCACCATAAAGCTCTTCCAAGAGGTGCACACTAGTTATTTCATCCAATAACCGTTAAAGAGGGAGAAATTTTCAGACCAACACTTGTGTGTGATGAGTTTTGATGTAAAACTCAATGTTGTTTATGTTTATTTATACAAAGCTTTGACCCTTAATTAAGTTTAGGTCAAAATTAAATCTGACCTGGCCAATTTACAATAAAATCCAATTTTGACATAATTAAAATTAATTGGCACCTAAAGACATCTCCAAGGGTGATTTCATGCCCTTATATGGTGACGTTGAGGCCCTAAGGTGGAATGTTGAGACTAAAATGTAGGGCGCTTGGCCTCTAGAGGCCCCAGATGATGCCCATGCGTGCCACCAGCCTCATAACTACCTACAAAATGAAAACCCTAGCTTTGGATGATGTCTAGGGTCATGCTGGTGACGTCCAGGGCCCTCAAGGGCCAACATCCATGTGGAAGAGAAATATCCCCCTGGGTCTAGGTTTTCCAGGGTACCTCCAAAGGCAACGTCCCTCTTTTTCCCAGTGAAAATATTTAGTCTCTTCTTACCCCTGGTTGGGTTGCAACATCTATTTATGGGATTTAAGCCCTCATGAAGGTCCAAGATAATCATTCCCTCATGTGTACCTATCCATTGGGCAAGGTCTGAGCTAATCATTCCCTCACATGTACCTGTCCAACGAGAAAGCTCCTGCAACAACAAGTATGCCCTCCAGGGGTTCATAAGTCACAAGGATCATAGCATGTAAATCACATGAAATAATTAAATTACCTAAACATGTGCATCAAACCACCCTTAACCCAGACACATGTTCAAATATGTTATGAAATTTGACAAGTAAGGTTTGGAGAAGGTCGCAGGGTGTCCTATTGGGCTAACCTCCCTTAAGTTTGGGGTGTTTCCCAGATGGGATCTAATCCAAGTCATGTAAGTGTATGAGGTGGCATGGGGTAGGTATTTGGGCATGGGGTGCACGTAATAACAAGGAAAAGTAAATCCTTACCCGTGGGTTCCTTTGTAGAGGGCAAGCTGCACCTTGTCATAAATGAAATTGTTTCCTAGCCCATTCATTGCCTTTTATTCTTATCTTTATTTCTTTTAATCTTTTTCTTTCAGGGGAAAATTTGAGGGCCATTGTCCTAGCTTGATGACCATAGGTGACAACTTTATCCACAAAAACTTCATGGAAATGAGAAGGTTGGCTCGTTATGAGACCCCCTTTCTCTTGGCTATGACACCAAGAGCCACTACCTTGGTTTGATGGCCAGATAGGTGGTAGTGTCATATCACTACATGTCCATGGCTTAATGAGACATCCTATCCATCAAATAGTACCTTGAGTGTTTATGCATATTATGGGTCTTGTTATCACACAATATGTACTTTCCCAAAGCCCTAGGCAAGTGTAAACAAGATTTGCATAACAGGGAGTGACCTATCACAGTCACCTTAATAGGAAACCCCTTTCTATTTAGGAGTATATTAATGTACCCCAGGGGAGACATCCCCAGTGACTTGAGGGTTTGATAAGGCTAAGGAAAGAAAGTTCCCCCCTCTCACAATTCACTCCATTTCAAAGGTTCTTTATGCTTTATAGAGATAAAGCAAAAGATAAATGAGGTGTAATTTCCCAGATCAAGACAACAATAGAAAAAGCATGCAAATTCAAGGTACCATATGAGGTTAGTGCTTCATAAAATCATGAACTTTTAAGAAATAAGTAAGCTTATGCAAGACTGTAGAAAAAGTAATTATCTATAACAATATTGAATGTTTTTTAAATTCCCCAGTAACTATGCTTAAAAAATTCTTAGAAAAGACAAGAGAATATAGATCCACTTTAACAGAATGATAGAAACTTGTAAAAAGAAAAGATGGCAATGTCTAATCATCTTTTAATGTCACTTTTTTAAAATGAATTTTCTGTTGTAAGATGGTTGTAACAATCTTATGCAACAACATCAATTTAGTTAGGGAGTTAGTATAGTTTAAGGTTAGTAAGAGTTAGTAAAAGTTTCAAGGAAGGTTGTTTGAGAGTTTTTTTAGCAAATCAATCCCCAAGGTGAGTGAACTAGTGCCTTTAAGGTATATGGAGTCAACGATAGAAAAACTATTTCTTAGAGTAAAATAGCAATGATAGTGCTTATCCAAAGGAGATGGAATGGATGGAGGAGGTGTTGGTAACCCAAGGCCTCAAACACCCAAGTCATTAAGAGAAAATCGGCTATAAAGTAAGAAGACTTAGACCCTAGTGGTTTCTCTTTTATTGGAAAATGTAATGTCCCCACTTTGGGACATCATTATATTACAGAGTGTTATGATGAACATAGTAGCCATATGGAGGTTATAGTGAGTACAGGGGATATTGAGGGGTTTTTTGGGTCCATCTTGCATCACTCATCTTATTTCATCATCATGATCCATTCTACACAACTTGGCTTTGGTTCTGTTGCATTCCGACAATTCCATAATTTTGAGTTATTTTGGGCTATATGTTAATTAAATTCACTGAGGTCATATCAGACATAATACTTGGAGGAACCTCTTAGTGTAATATCTCATTGGAATCAAGAGGAACAACAGTACGAGATAGGATGATGAGAAGTGACTTTCAGTGGCCAGGGAAGCCACAAGGAGGGATAAACTACTTTTTAGAGGTAAAATGGTTAATTAATTAATTAAAGTGATTTAAATAATTAATTAATAATTAAATAAAGTAAAATTCGCTTGGAGAGACAAGGTGATCAGGGAGGATAAAAGAGAGATAGGGGCCTCTATTCTCTCATTATGTCGATTATCATTTGATATTTGGCTTCTTGCTAGTGAGCCCATGCACTTGGTGGTTTTGAGGGTTTTGACTTAACAAACCCTAGAGATCAACTTGGTGGTGAAAGAGCCCACCTATCTTGATCCAAGATTGGTCACGGAGGTGAAAGATTCATCCCTCACCATGCTACATCATATATACTCAGTTACAAGTGGTTTCTACATCAGTCACAGGTTCAGAGAGAGCTAGAGCGCAACACTTCGTGATTTCCAGCAAGAGGGCACACCACCTTGAGGAGAATAGCTTGATTTGGAGAGAGGAGAAGGACTTTGGGTAAAATAACTCATGGGTTTTCTCTGTATGGCCTATACCATCATTTCTAGCATATTTCAGAGGAGGTTTACATGCTATCTAATTTATTGGAGTTGGGCACAAATTGTAGATAAATATGGTGCATTGCAGATTGAGGATTTTGTTGTTTGGTGACCCAGATATTCACCATTTGACTTGAGGTTTTGGCCATGATTTCATCTTGCCCTGATATATAGTTCCATGTATTTTGAGAGCCTTTGGAGGTCTTTAGGTTAGAAGCCAAATTATTGGGGTTCTAGCCATCTAGGAGGGTGTAAGTCAAATAGGGGTTTGTTCATTTGGTTGGCCATAACTTCATCATTTAGCCCGCAAATTCATCAGGGGTTTAGACTTGGACCAATCTGTACTTCCAACCATTTTCAGAGTGTTTGGAGGCCTCTAGAAGCAAGGCTGAATTGTTGGGTGTATTCAACTTTCCAGCAAGGCACAACTATGCCAGATTAAGGGTTTGATCCAATAGTGGGCATAGATCTCAATTGTCATTCATCTTCATAATCCATGTGGCCTTTCGAGGCTTGTTTCATATCTTCTTGGTTTATTTCCATTGTTTTATGAGCTCTCATGCTCTATTGTTCTATATCTGTACATCTATTGTGTCAATATCTTCTACTACTATGAATAAAATCAGATCTAATGTATTTTTTGTTATTGTTTGTGTTGTTGATCTTGCATCTTGTTGAGGTATGTCCCATTGCTATATCTTCTTTGATTATTGATTCAAACACACACAAAAAGCATCATATTAAACCCCAATGCAACTCATGAGACTTAAGACTGAAAAGTGTTTGATGAAATGCCACAACCAGAAAACATTTAAAAATCAATGAAAAGGAAATGTTCCTGACATCTTGGCTTGGGAAAATTCTAGTGGTATTACAGAGTTGATCCTCCCATCCATTGGGGATTAGAACATGCATCCAGATCTTAGAATCATGCCAATTTGAGGGGTCTTCCATAGGGAGAAATGGATAGGAAGGAATTGGTGTTAGCCCTATGTGAGTTGATAGCCAACATACAACATACTGGAACACTATGTAGACAAATGGAAGAGAGGGAATCACTACCATCTAGCAGATGGAAGGAAGAACAGAGCATTCCTACACCCATTAGGAGCAAACAACTTTTCTACAGCTTCAAAGTGCCTTGGGAACCAGATCATAGATGTAGGGGTAAAGGTAAGAGGCACATTATTGAGGTAGACTATGACAGTGAGGATGAGGAGGTGTATGAAATCTATTCAAAACTATTAGTTTAACATTTTATGGATGATCGAATTTATCTTATATTTTCTATGTGTGTTGCAAGGTCAAATTCTCAAAAAATGCATGGCCCTATTTAATTTAAAAGTTGGTTAGCTCACAACTCATAAATGCATGCATTATTATTTAGGAAATGTAGTGGGTATGTGTAGACTTGTTTAGACCTTGGTCTTCATAAATTCTAATGACTTAGTCTTCCATAATGCAAACTAAGTTTATGAAATATCATGAATACATTAAGGGATTTCACATGGAAACTACTTCAAGGTTGAGATTATATTCTTCGTATGTAAAAAGAGGCCATGGGGATGCATTTAAAAAAATCACAAAAAGAGTAAACTTAAGCTTTTAGAATTCCATTAGAGAGTTCAAGAAAACTTTCTTCCACTCATACATTCCTCATTATTTTCTCACCATCATTACATTTTCTTATGGCCAACCAAAAGGGATATTTCTTAAGTTATCAAGATATTTGGAGATCAAGCCTACAAGGAATAAAAGTACCCTTAGAAGGCACACCAATAATAAGAGGAGGATGAAGTAGAAGAAGAAATAATCCCAAATAAAACTAGGAGAAAAACAAACAAGGCCGTTTATTTCCCTAATTATGATTTATATATAACTAATCATGTGTTGTAGATCCAATATAATTAGGCCAAAAATATCCTTAATTAGTACATATGGATACCCATTAGGCCCTAAATATACAATCAATCCTTGTAACTCCAAAAATAGGCCATGTAGATCCACAATTATGCCATAAATATATGGATTAAGGGAACAATCCATGGTTTATAGCCTTAAACTAGGGATTGGGACATAAGGGCAATCATTTTTACACCTACTCCTTCAAATTTGGATTGTATTCCACCCTTGGAAAAAAACATCCTTTCTACAAATCATGTCTTATAGTTTAGGGCCTTGTATATGGCTTCTTAGCCCAAAAAACATTGATAATAAGAAAAATCATTACATTTTGGCCCAACCCATGTCACATGCAAAAATTTCACATGAATCTAAATTCCAATTGCATTCATTTTACCACTAGTGGATTACATAACATAAAAAGCAACATGTATTAAGATTAAATAATTTTTTTTGGAAATTTAACCTCCAACTAGCTACAAACAAGCAATTTTCTGCCTAGCCATAGGAATTTATTGTAGATTCCACCACCAAGCCAAGGTTGTGAGACCATAAGAGAAAAGATATAGCTATTGTTTCTAGTTCACACACATAGCCCATCCCACAGTGCTTATAAAATAACTCTTCCCTCCCATCCTTCAAAACACCAAAAAAGGAATTCCCTTTCTCCGCAACATAGTCCCTCATGAAAAAAACCTCTTATATTGTGCAAAGTTTTAATGAAAAGGAAGGCACATTCATTAATTATCATGTGTATTATCTAAACAAAATAATATCACAAGTTTTCCTTTCTTAGTCTAAGTTGAGCCTTGATCCCCAAGCCTTTCAACAAGTCCTGCAATCCGATAAACCACGAAGACAAAGCATGCTTCCTATTCTACCATGATTAGTTTAAAACTAGATTCATCCAAAGAGACAAGTCCATGCAAATGTACAACAACTTGAAGGAAACATGCCAAGCACATGTATTAATGAGAACTCAAAAAAGATACTTACAAACCATATATGAATTCACAACAACCTCTCCAAGTCCTCCTCGTCCAGCCCTTGCACAAATCTCCCAAGACCATAAGTTTGATGCCTCCAATTTGCTTCCTTCCTTATGAGATCATAATTTTGGTATATCTAAAATTCTCCATTCCCCCCTCATCCATGGAAAACCCTCATTATATAGGATTTGGAGGCTTAACCAACATGGAGAGGATCTCTCATAAGATCCACTAAAAAATGGGTCTCCAAGATATTTAGGGAGAAAATATTTCTTAAGGATTTTAGGGAGGAAATATCTCTTAAGGATTTTAGGGAGGAAATATTTCAACCATCCATTAGATCCTCCACCTTCCCTAAAAAATAGGAAACCAAATGTGAGGTGGATTCTCACACTTAATTACGTTATTTTTCATGAATATTAATAATAATTCATGTGCACTTGATCCTCACACTGAATTAATTTTTATTTCATGAATACTAATAATAATTCATGTGCACTTGGTATTTTGGCCTTTATGTAATATATCCCTCGTCCACATTGACTAGGGATTGTGACATAGGTTATTCCATGGTGTCAAGGTGTATGAGACACTTATATGACACTTACGACACTTAGGGTGAGGTACCTAGGTGTACGAATTTCATGTGTAACAGAATGTCCCCTAAAGTGCGAGGTCGGAAGAGAGAATGATGGCCGAAACACTTTACAAGTATTTAATGAAAGGGTTTGGAGTTAGAGAACCTGGAAGAAACTGCAAACAACCATCAAACAATATTAATATATGTTATGTTTATGAGGAAAGCATACCTATGCTTGGAATACGATATGATTCAAAGCACGATTGTTGACCAATACACTGCGGATCCATAAAAAAAATATTGACTAAAGATATGGCCACCAAAGATACAATGTGGATCCATACCTCCATGACGTGAACTAATCGTAGCCACGAAAAATACACAGTGGAGCTACGATATGATAAAACATAACCACAGACCAATACAATGTGGATCTATGTGACAGTCTCTATCATCATGCTCAAATGATCTTCTTTGTAGCTTGGGTACAATAGTTAACAGAGTGAAAGCTCACCCTAGGGTCTCCATCCCAATATCAATGTTGTATGAATCTAGCCATGTGAATATATGTTTTTATGTTGAACATGGTAGAAACCACTTGATTACCAGTCATTGAGGTAAATCGTTAACAAGTGTGAGGGAAAACACCAATGATGTCAATGAATCCCAAGGTACCCTAGTACATTCCAACGAATGTGAATAAATGAGCTGAGGTCAAACATCCATGGAATCATCCGATTAGAGGTCAATGATGTAAACCCATTGTCGGAAGAGAGGAGGCATGTCATTGAGGCATGCATGTCCCAAGGTATTAACTGGTTTCTATGTCTAATTCCTGGATGATGTGTTGAAGTCGACATGAAAAGACTCGTCGAAGGAGGGCCTTGACGTATCCCCCATCATCGACACGAAACTGACATAGGAAAGTGATGTAAGATGGTGAATCAAATGAGTATGGACTGATATAGGAAATGGAAATTGGAAATAGTGCAGATCGATGGTTTGAAGTGAAACTTCCCTTGAACATAATGTGGCACGACAACTGACTTGGAAGCATTGACTCGATGAGTACCAAAAATGTAATGTGACGACAATAAGAGCACTCTTCGACTAGACAAAAAAGTATGACAACACATGGAATTGGTATGACTCATAAACAAGTGGATTACGCAACTGTAAGACCAGACACAAACAAGTTCCATCTTCAAGGGAAATAAAATCTACGATAAAGGATTCTCAAAAACTTGACCCACTTCCTTCAATTTTTTCCCCCACCCAGATAGATGAGTACCTCTTTTTAATTTAATGAGCTCTAGGAGTATAACACATGCTTGATATAACTCACCTTCGGTAAGTTTCTCTTCTTTTTTTAACAAACCAGAAGAAGTAAGGGTTCGGTCCCATATGGTCCCTTCAATGTGTGATTTTAACGAGTCCATAGAAGGAAAACGCAGTGGTTTTTCATGTATAGAGATTCTGAAAAGTACTTAAAGATGACTCGAGGGTTGTCCTTTTTCATAATTTTAGTCTTGCGAGGATGAAAAAGAGATAAACTACCACTCGAAATATTCCATTTCAAAAATTTTAATGAATGTAAAAAGAATCAAGATCACTCGAAAATCTTTTCATGTTTAGAGAGTCCAAAAAGAGATTAAAGGAGACTCTAGGGGGTTACTTTTTCATATAACCTTTATCAGTCCGAAAAAGTGATAAAAGTCTACTCGGTTACATCCTCATTTATTTATGAGAATGATAAAGAACAAAGACTAAGATCGTTAACTTATTCTCATGTATTTACGAGCATGAGAAAGAACAAAGACTAAGCTCAGTATTGGTTTCATTTTTACACAAGCTTGAAACAAAATTAAACTATGCTTGTAAATTCCCAACGTAATTTCCAAAGGTTGGGATACCCATGGATGGTTGGTACTCTTCCCCCGGCTTGAAAATCTAGTGGCTTAACTCTAGAATGATAATCAAAGGCCTGAGACATGCCCCCCCCAAGATTCAATTCATTCACCACCTTTGAGGTTGTCACCAATTTCTGTACTAGATGTAGAAAAAGGATAAGGGTGGATGAAATGTAGGTTCAAAGAAAATACTTAATGAGATACTCGACTTGTTAGAAGAGGTGACTGTTTCATTTTTTAATGATCTTGACACAGGAAAAGAACTATGCTCAGGGCTCCGGGTTGAATCCCCAGATTTTTTGTTTCATTTTTTAACGATCTTTCTATGAGATGAAAACTATGCTCAAGACCTTTGTTTCATTTTTTAACGAGATTTCCACAGAGCAGAAAAACTATGCTCATATATTTTGTTTCATTTTTTAACGAGCTTGCCACAAAGAAGTGAAACTATACTCATAGTTCCTCTACTTGATCATGGCTTCCAAGAGGACAATGCTCTGGAAGGAATACATGTCAAGGGAAAAACGTCAATCATGGCTTCCAAGAGATCTTTTCTAGATGGAAGAAAAGCACTCTGGAAGGAATACATGTTGACAACCTCGATAAGGGTAGGGATATATATCTCTAATAGCTCTATCAAAGAGATGACCATGTCAAATACCCTATCTAGGTTAGGAGAAGGGAGGGATTCCTTCTCGTGCATGGTTGAATGCATGGGGCAGGTCATTACATAATTGACCTGTGGTGGGGCAGACATCACTGACATGTAAGGACCAATAAAGGAAGGCAAATGGTTGACCATCAGATGAGGGTCAATGAATGAAAGTTGGTCGATCGTTACTATGTGTCCATTGTGAGGGAAACACATCACTCGAAAGAGAGTGGACATTAAAGCTATCATAACATAGAAATAGTCTCACCCGAGGAGCAGGTTAAAGTCCAAGGGGTCCTAAACTACCATCACATCAATGTAGAACATTTTTCCTCCCAAAGTAACTAGAAACTGAGGAAGTATCCCTAAAGTTCGACTAGCTCTTCTGTCAAAGGTTAACAAATTCTGAGTCATTGGTGCAAGTTTTGGGGAACCAAAAGCTTGCCAAGAATTAGCAAATAAGATGATAATAGAAGCATGTTTGTCTATTACGGTGTTAGGAATACTCCTATCACAAACCTGGACAGTGATTTGGAAAGGCGCTTAAGAAGGAATACGGGGTTCTGTCAAATGATTCCAATCAATAGAAATCATTTGATTGCTTGAAGGGGGTTCCATTGGGATGGGTGGAGTTCCCCCTTGTCTGGGTGAATCAATATTAATGAGGTAGACCTAAGAGACATCCTCACTCTTTGAATGAGGAGTGGCATCGACAAGTGGAGGAACTGAATCATCCACTTTGGTTGCACTCTTCAAAGGAGAAGTGGGATCGATCGATGGAGGAACCAGATCGACCAATTTGGGTTCACTCTTTAGATGAAGAGTGGGGATGACCAATGGCGAAAATGGATCAAATACTTTTGGATCACTCTTTATATGAAGAGTGGGGCTGACCAATGACATAACTGGATCAACTACTTTGGTTAGTGGCTCAATCGAGGATGACACTATATTGACCACCTGATCAACCAGACTGATCGGGGATGGAACCAGATTACCATTCCATCAAATAACGATAGGTTGGGAGGAATCTTACAATAACCAATTGGAAATTGAATATTTTCCAAAAGAGAAGAAGCCTCGTCCATACGAGGACAAAGGTGAGAGTAATGATCACCTTTGCATAACATGTAAGGAAACTTGAAAATTGTCTTCTTCTTACCAAGCTTAACATCACTAGTTGATGGGGTGTCACCATCATGTCCAACAGGGACCGATGATGTGGAGGACCACATTTCTAAGACCTTGGGAAGACCAGAGAAATCCCTCAGAAAGTGGTCACCCTTACAATGACTGCAAGGGAATTTGGGTTTTAGATTCTTCATTTTAAACTTGTTGACCTCACCAACACTCCTATTAGAATAAACAATAGCTGTTTTCTTCGATCCAACATCCAATGTAGTCATAGGCTTGGTCCCTTTCTTGTTTTTCTTCTTCTTCTCTTTCTCTTTCTTCTTCTTCTTCTTATCAACCTGGTTAGTCACTTTAGAGATTTCACTAGGTGAAGAAGGAGAAATGGAAGGAGACCTGATGGGTAAAGAAGGAGAAAGGTCGACATGAGGTTGATGTGTGGGTGGTGTTCTTACATCTAAAGCACTTTCTGCATTAGATATTACCAGAGTGGAAAAAAACCATACCGGTAACCCAATTGTGAGACCTGGAAGGCTCAAAGTAGCGATGTAAGGAGGACTAATGTTTCTGTAAAAAGGAAAAACAAAAGGTTCCCCCAGATAAGGGGTTTCTTCATTGGTAGTTTCAAGAACTGACGCCATTAAACAAAGATCCAACCTAGAGTCTGCTAGGGAAAATAAACAACACACGCTAAAAATCTAAGAATAAAACAATCAAACAAAACTTCCCACAATGAAGCCACTAGTTGGTGATGAAATCCAACGTCGCAAGATCAATATAGAAAGGGGATGGGATAGAGAAAGTGGAACAATTACGATGGATACCTGCTTAACGGACTTACACCTTGGTGCAAGCTTCCACACAGTAATCATGGATTTACCCTCTAAGGAGCCCGAGTGATATTGACCACCATTTGTTCCAGGTACAACGAAGACTTCGCTTCACCATCACCTTGTGTAAAGACCCTAAATATATGGATACTAAGGACACCAACTCGTAGTCAACCCCTGGGAGGGTATAGTCAATAGTCCACTCCAAAGGTATGGGCAAGATAACAAGTCTGAAATCCTTCGAGAGAACTGAGGAAAAGTGTACCAGTAGAAATCCAGAGGACCCCGAAAGGATTAGAATTCACGAAGAACCGAGACCAAATGAAGACAGTTGAACCTCAAGAATAAAACCCAATACACGATTTGACTACTACGAACAGTCAAACCAAAGAGGGATAATCTTTGTATCTCTTCCAAAGGTGACCTCGTGCATAACCCTTGTGTGAGAGGGCGATCCCAACTATGTTGATACGAAAATTGGATTTTCTCTCCCTATCACAAGATTCTAAGTTAGTTTGACAGCTTTGGAAAGTTATCCTTTCAAACTATTCCAAATCCCTACACCTTAAGCTATTGTAGGTTTGCTACCAGAAAATGTAAAAATTTCTGATAAATTTTAGTTTACTGTTGATTTTAGTGGTTGTTGTTTACTCAAGAGGAAAATGGTGTGGACTAAATGATGTTTTGATCGACTCTAAACAATGAAAATAAATGTGAATGAAAATATTTCACTTCGATGAAAGCTATATTATGATAAGGAGAAAACATTTATCATTCCCATATGCATAATGTCCCAAAATTAGATTAAGCTCATCAATATCAATATCTTCAAGAAATGATTCAAAGAGACTGTACACCAATACACGATTCTTGGCCCCCTTCAATTCAAGACCAAAAAATGCCCAAAAGCATGCAATTTCGCTACTTCAAATGCAAGCTAGTTTCACTACCCAAAATAAAGAATGCATCTATCTACGTAAAGACATATCCAAGGGTGATGTCATGCCCTTCTGGGATGACATTGGGGCCCTAAGGTGGAACTTTGAGCCTAAAATGTAGGGTGCTTGGCCTCTAGAGGCCTCAGATGATGCCCACGCATGCCACCGGGCTCATAACTACCTCCAAAATGAAAACACTAGCTTTGGATGAATTCCAGGGTCATGATGGTGACATCCAGGGCCCTCAAGGGCCAACATCCATGTGGAAGAGAAATATCCCCCTAGGTCTAGGTCTGCCAGGGTGCCTCCAAAGGCAACATCTCTCTTTTTCCCAATGCAAATCTTTAGTTTCTTCTTACCCCTTGTTGGGTTGCAACATCCATTTGTGGGATTTAAGCCCTCATGAAGGTCCAAGCTAATCATTCCCTCATGTGTACCTGTCCATTGGGAAAGGTCCAAGCTAATCATTCCCTCACGTGTACCTGTCCAACGGGCAAGGTTCTACAACAACAACAAATACACCCTCCAGGGGTTCATAAGTCACAGGGATCATAGCATGTAAATCACATCCAATAATTAAGTTACCCAAACATGTGCATCAAACCACCCTTAACCCAAACACATGTTCAAAGACGTTATGCAATTTGACAAGTAAGTTTTGGAGAAGGTCTCAGGGTGTCCTATTGGGCTAACCTCCCTTAAGTTTGGGGTGTTTCCCAGATGGGATCTAATCCAAGTCATGTAAGTGCATGAGGTGGCATGGGGTGCACATAATAACAAGGAAATGTAAATCCTTACATGTGGGTTCCTTTGTAGAGGGCGAGTTGCACCTTGTCATGAATGCAATTGTTTCCTAGCCCATTTGATTGCCTTTTATTGTTAGCTTTATTTCTTTTGATCTTTTTCTTTCAATGGAAAAGTTGAGGGCCATTGTCTTGGCTTGATGACCAAGGGTGACAACGTTATCCATAAACACTTCATGGAAATGAGAAGGTTGGCTCGTGATGAGACCCCCTTTCTCTTGGCTATGCCACCAAGGGCCACTACCTTGGTTTGATGGCCAGATAGGTGGTAGTGTCATACCGCTACATGTCCATGACCTGATGAGACCTTCTATCCATCAAATAGTACCTTGAGTTTTTATGCATCTTATGGGTCCTGTTATCACACAATCTGTACTTGCCCAAAGTCCTAGGCAAGTGGAAACAAGATTTTGTAATAGGGAGTGACCTATCACTATCACCTTAATAGGTAACCCCTTTCTATTTAGGAGTATATTAATGTACCCTAGGGGAGACGTCCCCAGTGACCTAAGGGTTTGAGAAGGCTAAGGAAAGAAAGTTCCCCCCTCTCACAAGTCACTCAATTTCAAAGGTTCTTTGTGTCTTATAGAGATGAAGAAAAAGATAAATGAGGTGTACTTTCCAATAGCAAGACAACAATAGAAAAAACATGCAAATTCAAGGTACCATATGATGTTAGTTCTTCATAAAATCACGAACCTTTAAGAAATAAGTAAGCTGATGTAAGACTGCAGCAAAAGTAACTATCTATAACAACAATGAATGTTTGGTAACATCCGCAATAATTATGCTTCAAAAATTCATAGAAAAGACAAGAGAATATAGATCCAATTTGACAGAATGATAGAAACTTGTTAAAAGAAAAGTTGGCAATGTCTAATCATCTTTTAATGTCACTTTTTTAAGATGAATTTGCTGTTGTAAGATGGTTGTAACAATATTATGCAACAACATCAATTTAGTTAGGGATTTAGTCTAGTTTAAGGTTAGTAAGAGTTAGTAAAAGTTTCAAGGAAGGTTGTTTGAGAGTCTTTTGAGCAAATCAATCACCAAGGTGAGTGAACTAGTGCCTTTAGGGTATATGGAGTCAA
>JZKD02S0481150.1:0-17161 GCA_000966675.3 Picea glauca | reverse complement strand
CTCACATTCTCGGTGCGATCCTTTATTAGTGCATAACTTACCTCTTCCGTGCACTTACTCGTGTGTTATATCTATGGTGCTTCCTCTTTGTTCTTTTCAGGGACATTCTCCCAGTTATTTCTTTCTATGAATTATCTTAACTTCGTCTACCTTGACCAACACCTCAACTTTTTGTCTCTTGCCTTCACTTACTTTATTACTTTTTTCACTTTTTCTTTTCTTTTTTATTTTTCTTTTTCTGTTTTTTTATTTTCTTTTTATTTTGCTTACTATAATACATTACTATGGTACATAGTTTCCTACGTAAGTCAGACTAGTGTGTGGACGATTGATCGTCCCTATAAATATTCAGCTGAATCCCATTCACCAGTCCCCCCAAGACTTCACCATTCAACATTTCTAGTTGCAAAACACTTATTTTTGTCACATACTTGATCACATATGGACCTAACCAATGCATCCTAAACTTCCCTGGGTGTTTCATGAACTTGTTTTCATATAGAAACACTAAATCTCCCACTTGAAAGTTTGTATGTTTAATATGCCTATCATGCCAAGATTTTTCTCTTTCCTTCTAGACTTTTTGATGGAATCCTACAAAAAATCATTCTTCCTCAAGTTGTGACAATTGTGATCATATTTCTTCTACTGCACCAAAGTCCATAAGATCAATAATCATTGCAACGTTCAAGTTTGGCACAATAAATTCCATTCGCATTACTGCTTATGTTCCATACATCAATCTAAAAGGTGGTTTTCCTATCAATTGTTTTCTTGTAGTCCTATACGCCCATAATATTGTAGGGATACTTAAGTCCCAATCATCCCTTCCTGTGTTGCATATCTTTGTCAGAGCTTTTTCTAAAATTTTATTGGAGGCTTCTACTATCCCATTTTTCTGAGGGTGATACGACGTGCTCCTATGATGGTGAATTTTGAGTTCCTCGGTCAATGTTGAAATCATCTTATTTAGGAAGTGCATCCCTTGATCACTCAACGAAATGCATGAGAAAAAAAACCTTGTGATGACATTCTCAAATCAAAATTGTGCAGCAGTCTCTGTGCTACAGTCAGTGACTCGTGTTGCTTCTGCCCATCTAGTCAAATACTTTGTCGTAGTGATTATATATCAAGCTCCTGATCTCTTGGTTGGTGGATTGATCAGTCCAACGGAGTCTATTTCTAATTTATCAAAATATTGTAGTGTAACGTATGGATGCAAGGGCATATCATCCCTTTTGGATGGCTTTCCAACCCTTTAAAAAACATCACATGCCTAGCAATACTCTCTAGCATCCTTGTGAAATGTGGGCCACCAGAGTCCTGCACACAATATTTTACGTTGTCTCTTTACATGTATAGTTTACTCCTTAAATAACTTTGTGTGCTTATGAAAATATCATTGGCCTTTCATGCTCTAACACACATCATCTTAATATCCCATCTATACCTAACTTATATAAGTTTCATGCAATTAGTTGATAGTCCACTCCCTTAACCACTAATTTTTTCTTTTGTACAATGATCATGTTCAATGCATCCATTCATGTACTTAAGAACCGCACAATGTATACAAAGTAGTCATCTGCCATTTGAACCCCAAATAAATGCACATTCAGTAAACTATCATCTAGATTCATTGCATCTTCTCYTGATAGTATGCATGATAAGTGATTTTGTCTAGAATTCAGTTTTCCTCGCTTAATGATCATGACTTCAAAGTCATAGTGTTAGAACAAAAGTAACCATCTGMAAATTCTCCCCCCCAACATTGGCTTGTTCACTAAGTATCTTAGTGTAGAGTGGTATGTATACATCTTGAAATGGGAACCCAACAAATAGTGTCTAAATTTTTGTAATGCATACACCATTTCCAACCCTTCTCCTTACGTTGTAGTGTAGGATTTTTCTATTGTTCACAACTTCTTGCTTGCAAATGCAATTGGGTGGTCTAACTCTCCTTCTCCTAGTTGAGATAATACTACACCCAAAGCTATGGATGACACATCCATATGAACATGAAATTCCTTCTTCCAGTCTGGGAATATCATAATTAGTGCAATCACTAGCTTCTTCTTCAATGTGTCCAACCCTTTTTGGCAGTCCTCATTCCATTGAAATTTATCTTCTTTATTCAACAACTTCTCCATGGGTGTTATAATCTACACATATCCCTTAATGAACTTTCTATAATATCACGTATGGCCCAATGTTTCTCTTAACTATCATACTGATGTAGGTGGTGGTAATTCCAGAATCACTGCAATCTTTACAGGATCCACTAGTAAGCCTTACATACCACATGGCCCAAAAAAATTCAAAAAGATGCACATAAAATACATTTTTTTCAAATTCAATGAAATATGGCATTGTCTACACCTATCCAACATTAATCTCAATACTTCTATATGATCGTTTAATAGACTAAACATAGTCCAATCATCTAAATAAACTTCAAGGAACTTATGAATAAATTCCTTAAAGGTTGTGGCAACTACTCTCAAAACAATTGTGGGTGCATTCTTTAGCCCAAAAGGCATCATTGTGTATTGGTAGCTTCCCCATTCTATTGCAAAGGTATTCTTATGTTTTTCTTCCTATGCAATATTTATCTGGTGATATCCTAAGAATCCATTCGTAAAAGAGTAGGCCTCATTCCCCCCTATATTCTCTATCACTTCATCTGTAAAAGGCTTCGGAAATGGATCGTGCAGGAATGCATCATGTAGATTTCTTAGGTCTACACAAATTTTGATTCCCCCTATTTTCTTATCTTGTACTACCATTGGAATTATCCATTCTGATTCTACTATTGGTTCAATGATTCATGATTCTAACATTTGATCTATCTCTACCTTTACCTTCTCTTTATACTTCCAGATAAGTCTGTAGGGTATTTGTCTTACTGGCTTAGCATCTGGTTTCAAAGGGATCCTCATTTATCATAACTCACCAGCTATCCCTTTCATTTCTGAAAACGTGGTTGGGAATAGATCTTGATACTCACACAGTAAGTTTGTAATCATTTCCATAGTTTCATCATTCCAGTAGTCACCTATCTACACAAACCTCATATTCACTTTTGTCCCAATATTCACCTTGCACGTCCTTGATGGTTGTACACACGCAACATATCCAATATCTGGACCTTCTACTAAACGTTCCCCCTCATTTTCATGTATTTGTATATTTCTTGGATGTTCCTCATACTAATATTCTTTACCAACATTATAATGTTACAATATTTCATGAACTATCATTGAATATCTATGCACACTACACGTAGGTACTACATCCATTGGCCCTTGTCTTGAAAAAATATTGTTTCTAAAGGCCTGCAATGCTACATCTACTAATGATGATTCATTTTCAAACGTAATTTTTATCTTAAACCTTGGGTTATCTTGTCATAGTTTGTTGTTTTTGTGTGCATTTATATTTCCAGGTACCAGTTCTTGGGGATCATATCGAATGTATGTATGAATATAGGCGTCCATTCCTCCTTTGGTGTCGAACTCCATATCTCTTTGCACTGAACAATATCATTTGTCGGGTCACTTACTCCTGCATATCTCTGCGCAATATACTCAACCTCGGTACCAAATCCAACTTTCATTAATCATTTACACTGTTTCCAGTCTTCTATTCCTTCTTTAAGTGAAGCTCACCATCTAGCTGAAGTAGCCTTCAAGATAACATTTAATGCTTACAATACTTAATAGTTCTGGCTGGGACACAGATCTGTGATTACAATACTTAACAGATCAGCACAATAAAAATCAAGATCAAGACCTTAAAACCTCTTAGCACATAACACTATTTCATATCTAGCATTCATTTACACCATTAAGCACTAAGATCCAACATCAAATGCATTAATTATACATAACAACAACAACACTAAGAAAATAACCACATAAACAACATCGCACCAATCACATCAAGACACATGATATACGTGGTTCACCCCAGTGTGGGGCTACGTCCACCAACTTCTACTTCTTATTTATTAGTCATCAAGATCCTTACACTCATATGCTCCTATGCACAAAGCTACATAACCAACTTTACAGTGGACATGTGATCTGCGCACAACTCACTAGATCCACCTTCCCCAAAATTAGTTCAAGTCACAGATCCAACTCCTTAATAGCACAAAGCCTTACTTTACACAACCATATTGCACAAAGCAACTTCTAATCTCTTGCACTAAGACAAACATATTGTCCACATAGCCAACACTAATTCTTACATCGCTTGCTACTTCTTATTTATACATTTACAAAAAGGCCTAAACATGCATAAAACCATGGGCCAACATCCTATAACCCATTACATAAACCCTAAAACCCTTTGCACGGTCCCCAAGCCCACAAAATAAGCAATATCCTGTGATCTCTTCTCCACCTGGGCACTCCATCTTCGACCAGTCTGTCGAAGTCCCAAAAGTGGTCCAACATTACCAATGTTTCCTCAAAACTTGGTCAAGGGCCAACATGCCCCCAACACTCACCTGTGACTCGTCCCAAGTCACTCAGATCTAGGAAACACTACTTCAAAGGCGTCGAGCTTATCTCGAGATACCTCGACTTGCAACTTCTCCATAAATTCTTGCTCGGTGAACTCCTGAATCAGTTGCTCTGTAACAGCCTCTTTGAGGCATTGTTCCACTGTCATAACCACTTGTTCCAGCTATGAGCCTTGTCCTTCAATATCTTCAAAAGGTGCACAGGCTTCGTCCTGCACCGGCTGGAGTCTTTGTGTAACCTCTATGACTTTGCTTTGGATGGCGGTAACTTGCTACTGGAATGTGCGTTTTTCCTATGATCTTTTCATCCTCTCGACTATAGTGAGTAGCTTCATATGTGCCTGGACGGTGGATGCATGTTGTTGTGCCTCCTGGATATGTGCTTCTAGTTTCTCAGCTCCGGGTCTTTTGCGATGCATTCATAGGTCTGCACACTATGGTCAAACAATTTCTTACATTATGAAGTGAGTGCCCTGATCCTTCCAACTGTGCTCTTGGAGATATCTTCCCTCTGATTGTGCACTTGTTGCAGAGTGCTAAGCATTGCTTGGAGCTCTAACTCCATTACTCTTTCTTGAAGATTTTGAATGGCCTCAACAAGCTTCCCTAATTGTATCTTGGTTGACTCTTCTTCCTCCTATGCCAAGACTGGCAGAAAGCGAAATGATTTAGTCACTGCTTCTTTAACCATAGTCTGCTCTATGAGTAGCTGGTCTTTTTCTTTATGGATCTTCTTTTTTTCCTCCTCAAACATCACCCTAATTTCATCTTTCTCCTTCTGTACAACTTGAAGTTTCTCTAATACCTCCTCCTTCTCTTGCTTCAAGGCCTCTATAGCCTATTCCTTTTCTTCTTGGACTCACTGAATTCGAGCCTCTTTTGCATCTGCTAATCTTCGTAACTAGGAGGTCTCATCCCACAATTTTTCACTTTTCGATGAAGAAGGTGTAGTAGGTATTACGCGGCTCGAATGGATGGCTTGCTATATGTCCTTGATCTCCTTCTCTATTATTTCATAAAGTGTTTCTTGCTTCTCTCTAAGTCTCTGCAAGATATCCTCTATAGCATCCTCCACAACTGCGATGATGATATCAACATCATCCACTGTGAGCACATTCTTCGAATAAGGCTTATTGGCTCGGGTCTTCATTCTTGCTGAGGGTTTCTGCGGGGAAACCTTCCTTTTCTTCGATGTTTCAGCCTTAGTAGGGGGATCCTTCGGCTGTGTAACTTCGCCTTTGTATTTATTTTCTCCTTCTTCCCCTCCTTGTTCTTGGTTTACTTTGTCTCCTCCTCCTCCTGCAAGTGAATCATGCCTACTTTCCTCTGAGGCATTGTCCTCCTCATCAATTTCTATGTTCTACACTTCCTTCTTTTTCTTCTTTTTCTTCACCCTAGTATGTCCATCATGTTCGACCCAGGTGACCCAGGGGCTTCCAATGATGTCGGGGTTGGAGAGTTCTGCATCCTCAACTGGTACAAGGAACTCTATTGGCCATTCTTTGGTGATCTCCTCCATGTTTTCATTAGTCAGTTTATAATAGGACTGTAGTTCCTCCTTGATTTCATCCTTGCGTGTAGTGATGTAGATAAAGTGTCGATCTGCATGGAACTTCGCTAGCGGTCTATAAGTGGGCAGTGTATTCAGGTTCATTCATGGAAATGCCTCAATGGCGCACTTCAACTACTGGCAATGATCATGGAAGACAGCGTTCGACTGCCACTGCTTCGACATGTCGTTTGTATACCACAAGGTGGAGAACCTTGCAGTTAAAGGCTCCGATGGCTCAAATTATGGAAATGTCACTCCTTATGGCATCTTCCAAGAGAAAAATGTGATTAAAACTAATAACCAACTGAAATGGAACTCGTATCCTTGATCCTGCGCTTCACAACAGTCCTTCTCAAGCTCGTTGATGAGATAACTCGCCCAGTTCATTTTCATTCCTTTTACGCACTTCCCTGCGAGATCTACTACGAATCCTATGACCTGTGTTGGACGGTTCTTTTGGAAGAGCTTACCAGCTATAAGATGATAATATAGGTGCACTACGCCATCCTTTATGGAGGCTACCTTATAGCCTCGCTTTCCCTTTTCGACATCTCCATAGTCTTCATTTATGCATTGTGCCAGGGAGCAATTTGAAGTCTTCCTTGGGTAGAACTATTGAGGCTCTGGTCCCTACATACTCAATCCTGTGATGAGGTGGATCAGCGTTGGATCCATAGTGATGTATCTTCCAAGCCAGATATAGCCTCCATGATAGCATGACAGGAGGTGTTTAACGCAAGCGATAACCTCCTTGTGTTGGCCAAAGTGAGGGATCTTCATTACATTCAGGATCATTGACTGTGCAAGCTCCTTTATCCATGGCTGGGAGACTATGGGTGGCTTCTTTCCAGTCGTCTTCATCAAATACCTATGCGGCATGAGCATCATGTAGTTCTTTCGGTATCCAAGGTTGAAGTCGTTTTTCTTCAGGGATGGTATGTGTCCTAACTATGGTCCAACTACATGTATCCCCTTCGGGTGGTACGCAGTGATTAACATATATTCAAAGTCACATGGGATACTTTCACAGCTAGCTATGCCAACCAAAGGTGTTATGTATTCAGGAAAGACCGATGAGATTTGCTTCACGTTAGCCAGATCATCATGGTGCTTGCTTTTCTTCTCAGTAGCGATTCAGCTAGAGAGACGTCCAGTCGAGGGGGATGCTTGCAATCCTCCATTCGACAATGCATGTATTCCTACAGACATAACTTTCTCATCCATGAGCTCCACAAGAATATCCTCCACAGACTTCTCTAATGTGCTAGCTTTGCCCAACATTCACACTTGTAACTAAATAGATCAGGTAGGTGAACAAACAAGAAAGGTAATCAAATGGATGGTGAGGTCTAGAAATCACAGCACGATATGCAATTGATTCTCTGTTAGCTTGGATAATCACGGGTGGAAAAAATTGGTCCTGGCGCAGCGTCTGATGGGTTAAATATGAAAGCGTTGTAATGAATTCTTCCAACGGGCAAGAATTCCTCAATAAATATGAATCCATCTGTTATGGAGAAGTCTCAATGGTCCAACGATGGTATTTCCTTCAATAATTGTGTTTCTAGCCATTCTAGAGCGATATTATAACGGTCGGGGCATCTCCAACAGTCATGTAGCTTCATCCTGGTGAAGTCCCATTCTGTGTGGTTCTGCTATTCTGGCGAGGTTCAAGTTCTACATATTTGTCTCCTACGAAGTCTTTTTTGGAACTTCCTGTATTTTTTTTTACTTGGCTTTCTTATTTCCAAGCTTCCTTGCCTTCTTTCCTGTGGTCCGAGTCTCTGGATTCCTCTTTCCATTATTAGTCTTATCTTCTCTTAGTAAAGTGACTTCTCACTTCTGATGTTCTTTCAAAGGGTTCAGAGATAATACCTCTTTTCTTACTAGGTCCTGGGTGGACATACTTTCTTCTTGCATGGATAGGTCCTTTAAACCTTCTTTGGCTCTTTCAACTTTGACAACTACTTCTCTTTCATTCTGTTGCTTCGACTCAACTTCTTGTTCTTCTAACAGTAGATCTATTCTTCTAGCTATGCGATCCCTTAGTTATTTATTTTTATTTTATGTAGCTTCCTCCTCTGCTTTCCTTCTGATTTGATCCTTCTCAATCCAAGTCTTTCCTAATAAAACTGGAAAGGGGGCATTGTTCTCAACAAATTTAATGAATTCAAATTCTTCTTCAGTTGATGTTTCATGAGAAATCATAGGTATATTAGTAACTCTTCCACATAGGGTTATCATATTTCCTTTAAACAAGCCTATCCTTCCCAATGAAGGTATCATAACAGGCTTTCCCAAAATTTCCCAAGTGCTTTCTGGCATAATGTTCAAATGTGTTTCTTCATCCAATACGCAGTCTATGTCGAAGTCTTATATTCTTGTGACTATGCATTGTTTTTCTTTCAGGATCTCTAAGAAACTAATGTCTTTGTGATCCTCCATTACTTCTTGTAATTGTATTAACATAGTCTCTGACTCTTTTTCTGTTTGATTCTTTAACACATTCTTAGTCTCTTGACCTTCTTTATAGTTTTCTTGTCTCATGTTCATCTTTTCAACTTTAGAAATCATCCTTGGGAAATCCTCAACCTCATGACCAATCACTTTACAACAAAGACAAATAGGACCTGTACCGAGGCATTCCTTAGCAAGATATCCCGATCTTCTACAATTATAACACAATGTTAACCCTCTCTTTGTTTTAAATGACCCCCAGCCTCTCCTGTACTGTGCACTGGGATCACAGTGTTGGACCTGCAATCTACAAAAATTCTTTCTAGGTTCCTCTTATCTTCAGATCAGGTTCCTTGCTTAGCACAGAGCTTCGCAATTTGATTAGAATAATACACACTACAACAACAAATCTATTCACATAGTTTTATATTTTCTTCAGTTCCCAACAATCTCAGTTGCAGGTCCTGGCAATGGAACCATTTGTTGGCACAGGGGAAGACCCAAGTTTCAATGCTTCAACAATGCACCAACAAAATCCTAACTACCGTCTCTTTCGACAACACATGTGAAGTAGATGAAGTCTCACCCAAGGTAGAGGTAGGGGGGGTTGTAGGACTCAGGTGTCTACAACCAAGCTAGGACACAGACCTGTGATTACAATACTTAACAAACCACTTAGCCAACAATATGCATTAGGTTATGATTCTCATTTACATCATAGATTAACCCTTATCATAGATCAACGCAGTAACAATCAAGATCAAGCCCTTAAAACCTCTTAGCACATAGCATTAGTTCAGATCTAGCATTCATTTACACCATTAATCACTAATCTACAACATCAGATGAATTCATTATACATAACAACAACAACACTAAGAAAATAACCACATAAACAACATTGCACCAAGCACATCAACACACAGGATATACGTGGTTCACCCTAGTGTGGGGCTACGTCCACCAACTTCTTCTTGTTGTTTTTTATTAGTCTTCAAGCTCCTTACACTCATATGCTCCAAGCCACAAAACCAACTCCGCGGTGGACATGTGATCTGTGCGCAACGCACTAGATCCACCTTCCCCAAAATCGGGTCAAGGCACAGATCCAACTCCTTAATAGCACAAAGCCTTACTTTACACAGCCATATTTCACAAGAAACTTCTAATCTCTTGCATTAAGCCAAACATACTGTTCACATAGCCAACACTACTTATTACACTACTTAGATACTTCTTATTTATACATTTACAAAATTCCTAAACATGGGTAAACCCATGGGCCGACATCCCATAACCCATTACATAAACCCTAAAACCCTTTGATTGGTCCCCAAGCCCGCAAATCAAGTGAGATCCTGCGATCTTCACTCCACATGGGAGCTCCATCTTCAACTAGCCTGTCGAAGTCCCAAAAGTGGTCCAACACGACCAATGTTTCCTCAAAACTTGGTCAAGGGCCAACACTCATCCTTAAAAGATATAGTTTCTTTCTGAGAAACGACTTATTTACCAGAGATTTTGATTGGTATAAGCTTCCCAACTTGTCCCACAGTTTCTTGGTTGAATCTTCACCCGAGACATTTAGCAACACCAAATCTGTAGGACAAAGATGAATCATACTTCTTAATATTTTTTCGAGTTTCACCCATTATTCCATTAACATGCCTATCGGCTAGGTACCTGGACAAACCATTTTCCATTGTTCTCAATCTACAAGAAGATCTTCCTTTTTAAGCTTCCAAATCTCAAAATTCTCGCCATTGAATATTTCTATCTCTATTCTGGAACTGCTTGACATTGTTTACCATGATCTTTAACACAATTTATGACTTACGACTCTTATTGTACCTATGGTTTAGTTCTCAGATTCAACATTTGCAAATCAAGATCAGATATACTCGCCAAAGCATTACAATGCTCTGATAACTCAATTTTCATGGAAGACCTAAGCTCTGATACCACATGTCAAGAAATGAAGGGCATTTCCACACCAATCGTAGCATAAGAGAAGAATAATTTAATCAAGAAAGAAAATGACACAAGAAATCACATACTACATTGATATTTTACCCTAGAAACCCTTAACCGGGAAAACCAACATTCCTTTGAGTGTTATTCTCTCTTCTTGTCTTATTCATTCGGAATAAAAGGTTACATGTCTAAACTTGGTCCACACCTCAGACAAAATCAACATCATACCCTCTTACATAGGCAAGAACAACCCTGTAGCCAATTCGGCTTACATATGCATGACCATCAACCTACAATTTACACATGAAATAGCATATTTTGCATTATCCTTTATGACCTTACAAAATGCCTCTTTATAGGATTTACAACAAGAAAAACCCTAAATATTGGCACCCAAAAACTGTTATAGATTCATGTATACCATTGGCTAAAAAGACCGCAAATCCTGGGATTCTTGTACAGTCAACTCCAAGTCAAGCTTACCAGTCGACCTTCATTCAGTCTTTAGTCAAATGCCTCATGCCCACACTTCGACCTCTTGTCAGTTGACTTACCATCGATATATTTGAATTCAACTTTACCCAGTCGACTCCCTCGATCTTCAGCTTGATGTCGATCTACCTTGACTTTGATCTACTGTCGATCCACCTCGAATTCAACTTTCACTGCAAATAATATAAAAACCCAACACATTTCCCATGTTTTATTTGGTAAAATATTTACATCGGAACCCAAGTCTAAAATGACATTGTCCATATCAAATTCCCCAATATGCACATTTATTCTGAATTCTCTCCTCGTCCTATTTTTGCAGTGTACCTGATTCACTACCCTTTGTGCAGTAGGAAGTTCCCTTTATTGCACGTAATGATCAATCATTCCATGCAATGCATTCAATGCGGTTTCATCTTTCATCAATTCTAAACAAGTCTAAAAAAATTATTTCAATGTACTTACCTATTGAAGTGGCCTTTCTGGGATAGTACGATCATAGACCAAAGGCATGTCAACCAAAAGAGGTGCAAATGATGTCGATGTTATCCAATATAGTCCTAGTATGTCCTTCCTTGTTTGTTGATATGTCTCTTTTTTGCATTGTGGGTCAAATGTCGGAATAGGTCATGTTGATTTCCTCACCCATTGCTCCATCTGTGCTCCTTTATCAGCCCCTGTCCTAACTCCTCCGCGCATGACAATGACTATTCTACGTCCTTCATCACTCTTCTTTGTTGATATCTTTTGTACGTTCTGATTTGGGTTATGGTTTTGATTCCCTCTCGCCTGCCACCTTGCAAGTAATTGCGGGCATTCTTCTGTCACATGATCCAGTTCTCTACAATACATGCAGGATGTACAAGGATTCATGAAGTCACGAGCTAAATGTCCCACTTGATTACAATTGTAGAAAATTATTATTGCTCAAACTCCTCTGCCAAAACCCCCTCAGTCACAACCTATTCCACATCCTCCTCGGCCTCCTGGAATAAATCCTCTCTGATTGTTATACTGTGGAACACCACCTTTTGTTGCAGTATTTTCCTCTTGATTTCTATACATATCCGAAGTGTTCTCTCTCATTAGGTCAAATTCACAACAATCCTTCTCTCTGTTCCATACTGACTTGAAAAAGTTAAAAAAAAAATTTTGGGGTGCACTATGGTATTTTTGTAGCAGTGAAAAATCATGTTGATGATGTCCCCATTTATTGCCTATTTCACAGTACCCTCCTCCAAGTAGTGGGTTCAATGCTCCAGTCATGAAATATTGTGCAAAGGCTAGGCACTCGTCCTTATGGTGGCCTTTATTCCTACACGTGATACACCATACTTGTTCCCTCTTCTCCTTTCCTTTTGTAAGCTCTACTAATTCGATTGTCAAGGCATCTAATTGTGTTTGGACTTGATCCATCCCCCCATCATCCCCTATGAGAGCTTCTTTCATCTTCATTGAAATCTCCAAAGATTTAGGATGTGACACAGCCTTATGTTGTATCAATGGGCAGTGATGTGTGGTAATAGTCTTGTAATAAACCATTCTCCGTGACATTGATCTGGAATTTGGAATGTCAATCTACCCATCAAATACATAAATATTTGATCATAGTTCCAAACTGACTCATTTTGCACATGTTTTATTTCCTTCAATTTTTTATTGTATTAGGACTCATATTTTGACTTCTTCAACTCTTTCAATAACGCTTGTCAAATTTATGCCAATGTCCTTGCTTGACCTGCAGGTGTAGTACTTTGCAGTTTCATGTACCAAACTAATGTGTGGCCTCTAAACATTGTTTTCAATAGTGCAATATTTGTAGCCTCATCCTAGACATTCTTCTCAGCCCAAATTGTCTCACATACAAATAGATGTTGTTCAGGGTCCTCTAACCCAACTCCTTCAAACTCGTGCATTCTTAATGTGTTTTCTAACCATGCCGTGGTGTTTTGCGCAGTACCTCCCCCTGATGTTAATGGTTGATTTTGACTAGATGCATGGATTCCATTGATATAGATAATACTATTCAGACTTCCTCCTCTAACTATAAGTTCTTTTGAAAAATATTCAAATGTTATCTTAGATCTAGGTGATGCACATGGGGTCGTGGGTTCGACGTAGGATCCAACATCAATAGAACTTAACAACTCTTCTATTATAGGATTGAACTGAGGATCCTCTCCTTCTTCTTTTGTACCGAGTATTTCTACGATCTGGACAATTATGCAGGGTTCTCTCCTCTCATACTCACTGCACGACTCTCCTTTTTCAGCCCCAATTTTGAACCTCTTGTATCTTCTTCCACTATGAAGTACTCTGAATTTTTATTCTTCTTATGATACACCTTCTTCATTTCTCTACATCCTCATTCCTTCCCTTCCTTATTTAGTTCTTTCATCATTCCTTCCTACCTTCATACCATCCCCTCTTCAGCCCCCAGTTCCCCTATGTGTGTGAAACCCCCTAGAAATCATATTCCATCATCATCACACATTTTTTTCACAAAAACATCTTTATCCATGTACCTAATGCTTTCAGAAATATTCTGCTCGGACCCTTGAAGAAATTCCTTTATGGGACACTATACGACTGGGTATAATCTACTACAAATTTCATAATATGACTTCCCAGTATGTTATTCAACCGGAAATCAACTGCATGAGAAGTAGTATTGCTTACAAAATTCAATTGTCTTACTTGCTTAGGGGTCCAATTCCTCAGAGTTATAGTTTGGTATCTTCTAGTATTCTCCACTAATGTTTCTAACCATTTAGCTAAAATATTCATAAATTCACCAAAGAAAATATCAAGTAGATTTGTGTACACATACCTTTGCAACCATTGTTCACTGTTGATCTGAGGGTTTCCATTCTCTCCTTGGGAAAATTTTCTCTCCTTCCTTTCCATCTATTTGAGAAACTCTTTCTTAATCGGTCTCCAAAACATTACCTCAATTACAAATTATGGGTCTTGACAATTGAACCATTTGTTTGCACGTAGTTATAAGACCCTAGATTCAAGTTATTCAACCAACAAAACCCTTAGACACCAGCCCTTTGGGAATCACCTGCATGCAAGTGAAGTCTCACTCAAGGCATCTACTGGGGCAACAGAAACCAAGTTTTTGCAGGGATGAGGGGATGTGAGGCTATCAACATAAATATCAATACTTATTCACCTTGTGCACATTATCCTTATTTAGCATCATTTTATCAGTCATCAAACCCTAGGTGAAACTTCCATTAACTAACAGTTCACTAATTTTACCATAACATTGTGAAACATTCACCCATCCAAGATTCATTCAGTACCCTAAACACTAGTGTGCAAAAATAGTATAACCTAGATTTCGACATAACTAACCCATTGAATCATTCATTATTATTGTGCATCAAACATATATTAAACAAATCTATATTAATCATGAAGAAACATAACATTCATGAATGATCACATCAACAAACACATTAAACACATTATTTTAACATGGTTCACCCAATCCTTGGGCTACGTACACAATGATTGGCTTCTTACATTAATATTCAAGCACAATCATTTTAGGCCTGTGCAATGTGCTTACAAAAGACATCACATATTGTAATCCCAAAACCTGCCTAACCACTCTGTAGTGCAAGCATATCTCTGCAACTTCTAAGATTCATCACTAATTAGTAACCTAATATCTTTCTCTCAGCCAAGCCAACCTCATCTTCCTTGACCCCTTACACATTTATACATAGAATTAGGGATAAAAACCCTAATAACAACTTATCCCCAAAACACTAATAGGTCATAATTGTTTTTCTTACTTTAGCACCACTTTGCTTATTTCCTTGATTTTATGTTGAAATGTTTCTTTTCCCTACTTTTGTGTTGAACTGCATGCCCTTTCCATGCACTCGGGTCCTCCCTTTTACTCATTCCTCTGTTATGGCGCAGTTCCCAAAATTTAGTTATTCTCATCCAAAATTATTTTCCAACAATATGAATAGGTGTTCCATTAAGATTTTTACATAGTAGAGATGGGTCATAATGCCTTGATCATGATTGGGGAAGGAAAATAAGGTCTTTAATCCTTAAGATAATCTTATATGTCTTATGGGACATCAACAAGACATCAAACCACCACAAAACCCTCTAGAAAGGAATTTTAACCCTTATTGGAATATGGTTACCATTAGGAGCTTTTGCAAATGATTTGTCTTGAACCTTGACTTTGAAAAAGTGAGGAAATCAAGGGCCTTTGGCCCAAAAATATGTTTCTAGGGCCTTGGTCCTTGAACTAAGACTCAAACCACCACATATACCCTATAAAGGGGATCTTTGGCCTCTTGGTGGGATGGGAATCATTAAGAGATTACACATACTAGGGATGGGTCTCGACGAGTTAATTATGTTTGGCAAAGAAAAAAAGGGCCATGAGGTATAAATAAATCTTATAGGTATCATAATCCATTAGTGACACCTTGAACCACAAAAAAAATGATTTAGATAGAATCTTTGGCCTCTAAATGAGATATGGGGACCATCAATTTTTTTAGACATGATGGATGGGTTTTGGGACCCTAACCATGTTCACCAAAGAAAATAAATGGTATAATGACATAAATGAATCTTTTAAGGCACATGAGTCAATATTTAGCCTTTTATTAGGATCTGGGTGTCATTAGGAGGTTTTGTTCACCAAGGATAGGTCTTGTGGTCTTAACCATTGTAAGAGAAGAAAATAAAGCACCTCAAGTCTTATATAAATATATTAAGGATCTAGTCCATGAACATGAACTAAAAGTAGAACATGGGCCCTTTGAAAGGGATCTTTGACCTTTGACTAAGATATAGGCACCAATAGGAGGTTTTGCATACTAGAGATGGATCTTGAGGTCTTGATCATGGYTGAGGGAGGAAAAAGGGGCCATATGACCTAAATRAAGCTTCTTGGGCTCATGTGAAAAAAGGAAGTGTTGAATCACTACACACACCATTTAAAATGGATATTTACCATTCAAGTGAGGTATGGGAACCATTAGGAGATTTGTTTAACCAAGGATGGGTTTAGGTGTTGGTTGTGGAGCCTGATTATCTTCTTGATTCGAAAGTCTTGTTTCATTCGCGTTTGGACCACATTACTTGATGGGGGGTGTGGGGGGGATTCCCCCCTCACTTCTCTGTCTAGGGGGTTCCAAGAGGGGTGATGAGAAATTTTGGATCCCCCTTGGTGGGGGATTCGGGGATAGCGCCCCCAAAGTGAAATGTTGGGAAAAATTGCCTTGTAAAATATTGTAATTTTGTAGTCAATCTGGACCATTCATTATAAGGTCATAGATCTGACGGTAGAAGTTATGTTAGGTATTTTTCCCCTAGATGGTAACCCTCTTTAATGTATGAGGGAATTGTATTGCGGCTTTGTGAGTGAGTGAATATTGTATTCTCAGAGAGGATATTGTGAGAGAAAGAAGAGGAAGTTACAACGAGTATGTTGTAGGTTGTATCCCTTCATTTGTTGGATAATAATAAAGGAAGGACCTGAGAATTTCTCTTGTGGACGTAGCCCACACTAGGTGAACCACGCATATCTGTGTCTCTATTGTGTTGTGTATATTTTGTGTTTTATTTCCTCATTTGTTTTATTTTATTGCTCTGTGATATTGTTTTTCTAACACTAGGGGCCTTGACCATGGGCATATCAGAAGCATGACAAGGTTTTCCACACTAGAGATGGTTCTCAAGACACTTCCCATGGTGAAAAGATAAAAATCAATGTCTTAGTCAATAAAATATGTTTTCATTGTTCATGCACCATGCATAGGATTTGAAACTACTACAAACACCATGCAAATGGAATATTTATCCCACATCTATAATATGGACACCATTATGATGTTTGGAATGCCAGGGATTATTATTAAGGTCGTGAATGTGGTCCAAGGACAACCACTAGCATCGTAAAGCCTAAAATATACTTTTAGGGATCATGGACCATTTATAGAAGCTGTATAAAGGGAATCTTCATCACGTGTCTAATATGGGCACCATTATGAGATTTGAGGTGCTAGATATGGGTCTCAAGTCCCTATAAAAGCAATGTTTATCCCATGAGTGTCATATGTGCACCACTTTGAGGTTTTGTGCATTATGGGCAACTATCAAGGCCCTCATTG
>JZKD02S0481106.1:0-17161 GCA_000966675.3 Picea glauca | reverse complement strand
AGTTTTCAGTTTAGCAGAGGATTAGGTGAAAAAAGCCAGATGTTATCTCCAAAAATGAACCAGTCAGTTTGTTTCATTTTTTAGTGATGACATGGTCATAAATAGAGTTCCATACAATTTGTTTTTAGAAATTCAAGTATCAAAGTATAGGATATTATTTCTTATTTCTTATAATAAATCGATTGTCAAAAGATATTTTCAAAAAATCGAAGAAAATATTTTCAACGACTAATCTTTGTTTTGAAGCTGAAGTTAGCCAGTGAAAGTTCAAGGTTTCAACGGCTAAATGGCATTTCTGAAAACTAGTGAGCCAGTGAAAGTGCAGATTTGGGTTTTTTTCTCCAGTGCCTTAAGAACCCGAAAAGACATATTGTACACATGTCATGTAATCATGATGGCAATTTAAATGGAGGCACAGGAACGGTTACATGTTTTCACCATGTCTTAGTGGAATATGATGATGGATTTGGTCATATATTCTATGTGGAAGACGGAGGATAGTTTTAAGAGTGGTGAATGATCTGATCATTATTACATCCAGACATCAAGATCATTCTCACCAGTGCCAACACCTTCTCCATTTAGAAAAGTTCTCTTTGTTAACCATGTACAGATCAACCTATGATTATTGCATGATGGGAAGAAAGCGAGGAGGACCACTTCTGTGAAAGGAATTAGACAGCAAGTACTTTTCAGATGAGTTCTTATTTGATAATTATTGTGAGAAATATGATTTGCAATCTAAAGTTGAAGATCTAAATAGAGAAGAATCTTGTCCTCACAATCTACATCAGCTTTCAAATGATCTTCGTTGTGATGTGCTTCCTCATAAACATGAATTAGAAAAGAGTAATGAAGAGATGAAAGATTTCCTATTACCTCTATTTCTAATTTTAATGAATCTGAAGAATTGGTTTCGTTAGCTACACATGGAGATGATCGGCTTTCTATTGATCCAATGTTCGTTGAAATAAGTGAGATTAGCCCACATTTTCCAAATTTTCAAATTGAGGGAAGTTGTAGTAACCATGACGAACAGGATTTTTAGATATTGTCTTATCTCCAGCTAGAGCATTAGAAAGATCATTTTTCTCCTTGTGAATATGTTGTTTCAAATTATGATAAGGAAGAAGATGTTGAAATTTGTGATGGCTTGTTGTCTACTAGAATTTTATCTAGTTCTACTTTTCAGTAGACGGATGATCAGAAATTTGTGCATGTTGTGGTTGATACTAGTTATAAATCTGTTGATCAAAATTGCAGTGGAGATCAAAATTCCAGATTAGAATCTGCAGCAGATACTAAGGACAGCTCTTAGTTTTCTGATTTGCAGACACATGAAGATTGCAGCATATATGGAGAGAAATATGATCAGATGAAAATTCCATATCAGCAGTTCATCATGCTTTCTTCTCAGACAGAGATTAAGCAGTCTGTATTTAGCATTGAGATCTCTGAGGGAAACAAGCAACTTGATTATTTTCAGTTGATTGATTTAATGAATAAACAAGCAGGTTACAGGTTTGCTATAGGTTTTCAGATGATAAATCGTAAAGGCTAAATGACTCCATGCCCAATAATAAAGGCACAAGGTCTGACAGGTTCTTGGAAACCTCACAGGTAGGTCTCCATCCCAGTTGGAGCCAAATGTTAGCGATCAAATAATTCATTCTGAAATTTTTATGAAAAATGATGCCTCATCTTGTGGGGGACTTTTGACTGCCTTCCCAAGCTCTAAATTCATATCTGAAAGTACCATTGGAAATCTTAGGATGTCTAGTTGTCAATCGACTATTCAAGCGTGTAAAATGGACTCTCCACGGCTCAGAAATTTGATTTTTCCCAAGGCAGTTTCATTAAAAAAATATGCGCTTTCACCGGTTTATTGGTTTTTCTCACAGTGTAGTGAGCCGATGAAAGTTTTCCTTTTCACCGGCTAAAGGGGAAGATTCAGGACAAAAGAGTCAGTGAAAGTTTTCCTTTTCATCGGCTAAAGGGGCAAATTCAGGACAAAAGAGCCGGTGAAAACGCAGAAGAGACCAGAAACATTTTCTTTCTGCCCAGATCGTGATTTTTGGATTCCTGAACATGTGGGAAAGGTGTTAAATGATGGATAATAATTAGGAGAAGCTAGAATATATTTCTCATTGAGTTTTAAAGACATATGGTAAGGAAATAACACCAAATGGCATGATTAATCTTGATAGAAATCACCCAGTTATCAAAGACAGATTTTTGAATCTGTGATTTTCATAAGCAAATTGTCAAATAATGCTTCAGTTGTCAATTTTGACTTATGATGATAAGATTAGATCATATATGCTAAATATTCATTTTGATTATGTTGATTTTTAGGTATTTCAGATCCATTAAAATAGGATCTGAAATCTTGATGTAAAGGCTATAAAGCCACAAATTGTTGATGAGCCAAGGGTTCGATTTTGGACACAGAATATACTATATTGTAAACATGTTTTTTGATATGATAATACAAATCACATTTTTCTCTCTCTATTGATATCAGATTCTCATCTTTCCTTCTGTACTCTTATTCAAGTTGTTTTAACTGCAGAATGACTTTCATCTCATCAGTCAGTTCATAATTTGCTTAATAGTTGCTTATCATTGTTTATTGAACCCTACATTTTGTATCTGGTTTATAAACATTTCTTTCTCACCCACTTTAAAGCTATCATCTTATTATTGATCCTTGAGAGCACTGGTTCTTTGATTCTCATTTTGACTGTCTAAATACCATAGTGTAATTGAGTTATCCCATTGATCCACACATACAAAATACAAAAACAAGTTTACCTTAAGTTACCAAGCATCTTTGATCCACAACCTCAAAGAGTTCCTTGGAGTGATAACAGGAGGGAAGAGGGGTGTTCCACAACAACCCTGGTTCAATCGAGAGGTCATTGCACATTAACAATAAATTTGGTTTTCTAAGGCATTTTTTGTTGTTGTGTCTACAACTATAAGCTTTTTCTATCCAATAGATAGCCCATTGTCATAGTACACCATGCTCAATAAAAGACTCACAATATTTTTAGCTCATACACTCTTTTGATTGCTTACTAGATTCCCAATATTTGACTAGCAAGTTTTTTTGAGATTATGTAAGCAATTTTCCTTTTCAACTTATGAGCATAAAACCCCAAGTCTAAGAATGGATCAACGAATATGTTAGCCTCTCAAAATATTCCCATGTCCAAAAAGCATTCACAGACTTCTTCAAAGATAACTATGCTTTTTACCATGCGTTTTAGAAGTGTTATTTATTGATAATCATGTATTGTTTTCCTTGAGAAAGCATGTACTGCACATTCATCCATGTTTCATGGGGTTGATCATGTAGAGACCTTCCAATTACCATAAGAACAAGTAGTAACCCTTTGCGTTCTACTATTGCCTATAATGGAATTGTTTCTAATTTGTAGCATTTGATTTAATGAAGGAACAAGTAACTCTTTGACTATATTTTAATTTGATGTTTTTGTAATGGACTTATGCTTAAATGCACAAAAGCATAAAATGGACATAACATTTGGCTCTCTCAAAAATGATAATCCAAACTAGCTCTTTGTTGTAGTCGTGTATGTGCATCTTCATTGTCTTGAAAATTAGGTCTATGGCATCCAATCTTGTCCCACAATGTCTCCAAAATTCCCTTGAGCAAGGAGCACATGTTACTAACCTCTTGCTACTAGTGATAAAGTTCGAAAATAATTGAATATCTAATTAACTTAATTTGTAGATTGTATTTTTTTTTTTTGAGTTTCAACAAGTAATGAAAATCGTCAAAAATAATGATAGTTTTCATGTTCAAAAATATATTATGGCTCTACAACATCGGAAAATTAAATCGTAAGTGCCATATGCCTTTGAATTAAGTCGTAAGTGCCATATTCCTTCTCGCACTTTCCTAGGTTTTTTGGCTTCTCAATGCCATGCTTCCCTAAGTCTATCTTGCTTCAAGGTTCCTTCACTTTGCATTGTTTATAGTACGTTGTAACATGTGTTTTAGGAAAGACAAGCATTGATGACCTTACAGTGACACATTGTATCCATCCATATTTGCAAGGAACATGACTCAAGAGACTTCTAATTGTGCTTCAACTTAACAAATCAACCGTTCACATGTCATTGTGTGTCACCAGATAGAAGTATCATGCTACTTCATCAAGATTTCTTGAACTTGTTGCTTAATAACTTTTAATGGTTTCAACTTTAGATATAGGTGCATTGTACTTTTTGTATTTATTCCCTTGTCTTATTGCTACATGACCATTACCTATATTTTGAACCTTTTGGACATTGTTGCAACTCTCGCTCCAATACTAGCGCAATCAAATTAGTTGATTGTAATATATATGGGTTCTACCTATGTGCCCATGTCTCTATGTGTCCATGTCACAATAGCTTGATAAGAAAACATATATTAGGCCCATGAATTCTCTCCTAACCTTGGAATTATAGAAAGAAGGGTTATCTTTGATCAACAATTATTCCTTTTCTTTGTAGGCCAACTGATCAACATAGCCTGAAACTAGCTATATTCAAGTTGCATGACCAAATTTGCCACGGTTCTTCGAATGGATGGCGAGAAAGTTGGTAGGTGTGAGAATTTGGAGTTGATATGCTTCCACACCCACTTCAAAATCGACATGGAAAATCCGAATGGATGGCAAGAACGTTGGTAGGTGTGAGAATTTGGAGTTGAGATGCTCCCACACCCACTTCAAAATCGACATGGAAAATTGGGCATTGTCTAATTGTTCTACGAAATGGTTTTTTTGGCCAGAATCCGATGACATAAATCTTCATGAAATCAGTATTTTTTGTTGTTTAAAGTCCATTTCTGAATAAAGAAATGCAGAAACTTAATGATGCTCTCATTGATTCTCCGGTGATAGTTAAATACACAAAACTTGCTAATAATATTGAGATTGCCTATTTAATGTTGGAAAATGAGATAGCAGATGCCCTCATATAGGACCGTGTTTCAAAATCATAACTGAGATTTCCTTATCCACACAAAAGGATGTGACAGGAGATTTCTTAGAAAGCAGGGGAAAACTATCAATTTTTTTTTAAAAACCTACAGAACGTAGCAATAGAGACGGTAAGATTGTCACAAGTATGGCATCTACGTCGCAAGCTATTGATAGGTGTTTTTACTCTATCACGCTTGTCCGTCCCCATTGTGATGATATTTCGTCGCTACTTACCATGCTTTAACCGTCGCAAGTATGGCATCTGCGTTGAAAGTTAGTGGTGGGGTTTTACAAGTACACACTTTTTTCGTTGCTATTACCACGTTTTTTCGTCGCTATTCCCACGATTTGTTCGTCGGAAAAAAGTATGCCTCTTTTTAAGATGATAACATGTGGCAGTCTGATATCATCATTGTTTCCATGAAAAACGAATGCGTGGATATAGCGACAAAAAAAGTACAACGAAAAAAATCGTTTGCCTTCGTGGAAAGTGCGACGGATATGTGTGGCAATAGAAACGAAAAATCATGGAAAATTTGATCATATGTAGTAGTGAACAAGTAAATCTAATCATAAGAGTCAAGTGATTCATGGCCACTAAACATACACTATGGATCCATGTCATCATGATTCATCATAGCCATGAGAAATACATTGTGGATCTATGCTCTTAAGAATTCAAATTTGGACATAACCACGAGACATACACAGTGGATCTATGTGTTAGTGTAAAATTATGAATACTCCATTGCAACTTGGACCGATATGATGAGATCCAGGGTCTTCATTCCCATCGTTCTGAAGTACGAATCTAGCCATGTGATTACAGATGTTGAAGTCGAACATAGTAGAAACCACTTGATTACCGGTCATTAATGAATAACGTTAACAAGTGTGAGGGAAATCGCCATTGATGTCAATGACTCCCAAGGTACTCTAGTACAGTCCAACAAATGTGAATAAATGAATTGAAGTTGAACACTCGGTGGAATCTTCCAATCAAGGGCCAATGATGTGAATCCACTGTTGAAAACGAGGAGACATGCCATTGAGGCATGCAGGTTCCAAGGTACTAAATGATTTCTAGGTCTAATTCCCGGATGATGACTTGAAGTCGACAAGAAAAGACTTGTCACGGGAGGGCCTTAATGTATCCCCCATCAATGACATGAAAAATGTAACAGATTTGAAGTAGATCAAAGTATGAAGTGATTCGGAACTGACTCGGGGAAGGTCGACATGGTAGGATTTTAAAGACTGCAGATGGTCGACTCAATAGAAGGCTTGTTTAGGTTGGACTGCTCTTGAACATATGAACGACATGAAAATTGTCTTGAAAGCATTGACTCAAGGAAGACCCAACATATGGACGTGTGGATGGTCAAACGAGAGACAAATGGATTTTATGACCCGGATACAATGATGAAGAGGGGTGTCATGTTCAAGAGCAACTTACTGCCACTAACACAGATACATATATACATTTCTTTCCCAATTTTCCCCCACCATTTCTGGTGAGTACCTCTTTATTTTTACGCAAGCTTGAGGAGGATAACATATGCTTGTAATGTAAGCTCATCCTTCGAATGAGTCCCTCGGAGTATTTTTAACGAACCCTAGGAAGGAGTGGGTTGGTCCCATATGGGCCTTTCGATGCTTGTTTTACGAATCCAAAGAAAGAAAACTTAGGGCTTTTTCATGTTTAGAGAGTCTAAAAAATACTTAAAGAAAACTCCAAAATGTCATTTTTCGTAATTTACTCTGACGAGACCAAAAAAGAGATAATCTACCGTTCATCAGATGTTTTCTTCAAATACTTTTACGAGCGTGAAAAGAACAAGGTCGCTCGGCTATCTTTTCATGTTTAGGGACATTTAAAAGAGCTTAAAGGAGACTCCATAGGGCTCTTTTTTCGTATAACCTTTACAAGTCTGAAAAAGTGATAAAAGTTTACTCGGTTACATTCTCGTGTATTTACGAGCACAAGAAAGAAAAAATACTAAGCTCGGGATTGTTTTCATTTTTACGCAAGCTTAAAACAAAACAAAACTATGCGTGGGATAGATTTTATTTTTACACAAGCTTAAAAACTAAACAAAACTATGCTTGGACCTGGTTTCATTTTTACACAAGCTTGAACCAGAGGAAACTATGCTTGAGGTAGGTGGTTTCATTTTTACACAAGCTTGAACCAGAGAAAACTATGCTTGTGACTTCCCAACGCATTATCTAGGGATGGTTGGTACTTTGTCCCCGGCTTAAGAAGCTGGCGACTTAACTTCAGCATGAATTCCATAGGCTGTAAGAAAATGCCCCCCAAGCTTCATTTCTTCCAACTGCAAAGGCGAATGAAATTAAGTTTCAAATACTAGATGAAGGACTTGACTGAAACAGAGGGGGGGAAATCTATTTCATTTTTTAACGAGCTTGACACGGGAAAATAACTATGGTTGAGAAGGGTTGTTTTATTTTTTAACGAGCTTGACACAGGAGAAGAACTATGCTCGTCACCTTTGTTTCATTTTTTAATGAGGTTTCCACAGAAATGAAAAACTATCCTCACAACTGATTTCATTTTTTAATGAGCTTGAAATCAACAAACCATGTTCAAATATCTCTTCTTAATCATGGATTCCAAGAGGATGATGCTCTGGAAGGACACCATGTCAAGGGACAAAACTCAGTCGTGGCTTCCAAGAGATCTCCACTTGATGGAAGAAACACACTCTGGAAGGAAGACATGTCGAGGGTCGCGACAGGGGTAAGGATATCAGGCTCTAAAAGCCTTATCGAAGAGATCACCATGTCAACTACCGGATCCAAGTCATAAGAGACTGAGCTTACAGTGAGAGACTCATCTACATCAGCAGTTGAATGCATGGGAGATAGTGCCACATAATTGACCTGTGGCGAGGGTGATACTATTTGCATATACGAACCGTTTAGCGAGGTCGTTGGGTTGATAATCAAATCAGGGCCAACAAAGGAGAGTTTATCAATAGTCACAACTCTTCCATCGTGAGCGAAAGATATCACACGAAAAAGAGTGGACATGATAGCTTTCATGGCTTGCCCAAGGATTAAATCAAAATCCAAGGGATCGTGGACTATAATGAAATCAATAACGACATTTTTCCCTCCCAAAGTGACGGGAAACTAAGGAAGGACTCCTAAAGGGTGATTGGTTCTTCTATTAAAAGCTAACATATTTTGCGTAACTGGCGCAAGATGAGGACAACCCACATCTTTCCAAGCAATGGAGGACAAAATACTAACAGTCGCACCTTCGTCTATCAGTGTCTAAGGAACGTCTCGACCACAAACTTGTACTATAATCTTGAAAGGAATGTGAGAGGGAAGACAAGGTCTCGTTAGCGCACCCCAATTAAAAAGGATGGCCTCGTTACTTAGAGGGGGTTCCACGGGAGAAGGAGGAATTCCCCCCAGCACAGTAGATTATGTATCAATGAGAAAAATGTGGGCAGTATCAGGTTTACTATCTAGCGAGAGAGTAGGATCGACCGATGATGGGATCAAATCGACCACTTGGGTTTCACTCTCTAACGGGAGAGTGGGATCGACTGAGAAGGAGATCGGATCAATCACTTTGTCAACTGGTTCAACTAAGGACGTGACCAGATTGACTACCTAATCAACCGAACTGACCGACGAAGGGACCGGATTGATCATTCAATCAACTACAGGTGGGTTGAGAGTAAGGTTGCGGTAAGCAGCCAGAAGTTGAGGCTAGGAAACAGTCATATCTTCCAGTAATTTCGGCTTCGTCCATACGAGGGCAAAGGTGGGTTTGATGACTCGCTCTGCATAACCTACATGGGAACTTGACTCTACTTTTCTTCTTCCCAATGATATCTTGACTAGTTGACGAGAGGTCAATAGCATGTTGTTCAAGGGCTGACGATATGGGTTCGCGAAGATGTGTAGACCATGCTTCTATAACCTTGGATAGACCAGGGCAATCCTTAAGAAGATGGCTACCCTTACAAAGCTTGCAAGGGTACTTGGACTTATGAGTTGTTTGGGTGATCTTGGCATCATCAACACTCCCAGCACGATTAACAATAATGGGTGGTTTTCCAACATGTCCAGCAGTGGTTGGAGGTTTGGACCCTTGCTTATTTTTATTATTCTTAATATTCATTTTATTCTTCTTCTTATCCACCAGGTTACTAGCTTCAGAGCTTTCACTCGACGAAGCATATGAAATGGAAGCAGACCTTGCAAGTGAAGAAGGCGAAGAAGTCAAAGGATCAAAATGAGGTTGATGTTCTTTGGTGGAAGTGCTTACAACCGAAGCACTTGCTGCATTCGAGATTATCGGAGTGGAAAACAACAATACCGGTAACCCAATTGTGAGACCTAGAAGGCTCAAAGTAGCGATGTAAGGAGGACAAACGCTTATGTAAGAAGGAAAAACAAAAGGTTCCCCCGAAGCATGTGTTTCTTCATTGGTCGTTCTGGGAACTGACCTCATTAAACACAAATACAACCTAGAGTCTGCTAGGGAAAATAAACAACACACTTTAAAAATCTAGGAAGCAAGCAAACAAACAAAAACCTTCTCACAATGAACACGCGAGTTGGTAATGAAACTCAACGTCATGAGAAAAATGTAAGAAGGGGATAAGATAGAGCGGGTGGAAAAGTTACATTGACGACTTGCTTAACGAACTTACACCCTAGTGCAAGCTCCCACACATAATGTCCAAGGAGCTCGAGTGAGTTTGGCCAACGTCGATTCTAGGTATTGTGAAGACTTTCCCCTCCACAGTCACCTTGTGTAAATACCCTAAAGAGATAGGCTACTAAAGTTACCAATTATGACAATGATGCATGGGGAAGCAGTCGACAGTCCTATATACGTGCAAGGGCAGGGTATCTAAGCCTGAAATCTCCTCGAGAAGGTCTGCGCATGATTTTCTTCTCAAGTGACCCCCAATAATATGTGCATTCACAACACTAGAACCAACAAAGCAAGGTGAGTAACTCTTTTGGTCCTAATGCGACCTCGTGATTGACCCTTGTGTTAGAAGGGCTTCCCAGGACAAAATGTAATAAGTGGATTTATCGCTCGCTAGCACAAGATTCTATGTTTTTTTACAGCTTTGGAAAGTTATCTTTCACACCTATTCCAAAGCCCTACACCCTAAGATAATGTAGTTTTGCTACCAGAAAGTATAAAAATGTCTAATCAATTTTTATAAGCGCTTTATTTTAAGGTTGTTGTTTACTCAAGAGGAATATGGCGTGGACTAGATGATGTTTTGACCGACTCTAAACAATGCAAAGAAATGAGAATGAAAATATTTCACTTCGATGAAAGTTATATTACGAGAAGGCGAAAACGTTTATCATTCCCAGATGCACAATGTCCCAAAATTTTATTAAACTCATAATATCAAGATATTCAAGAAATGAGCCAAAGAGACTCTACACCAATTCAATACCAAAAATGCCAAAAACCATGCAATTTCACTACTTCAAATGCAAAGATGCCCCCAATCTAATGCAAAGCAAGAAATTAAAAAAAAATGTTTCAAAGATAGCTAAAAGCGATAGCAAATCACTCTAAAAACAAAGCAACTCAAATCAATTTTCTCTTTTAACACGAACTATTCAATAAAATAAAAAGAAGTTCTTCCACTAAATAATTCTAAAGAAAAACAATGTTTTGTAACGGAAAGACACTCAAAGGAAGAGATCAAATATTTCGAAAGCACACAAGGTAAAACAAAGAAAAGAAGGCTAAAAGAATGTTCAAATACTGACAAACAGACTGTAGTCAAACCCAAAAATTCACCCCAAAACTATATCTAAGATCTGGGTAAAGAGAAATATTGTCACTCAAAAAAAATCTACAAGAATCGTCGCAGGCAACAAAAGGACACAGTGCGACGATCAAGGATCGTCNTCGTTCTGGGAACTGACCTCATTAAACACAAATACAACCTAGAGTCTGCTAGGGAAAATAAACAACACACTTTAAAAATCTAGGAAGCAAGCAAACAAACAAAAACCTTCTCACAATGAACACGCGAGTTGGTAATGAAACTCAACGTCATGAGAAAAATGTAAGAAGGGGATAAGATAGAGCGGGTGGAAAAGTTACATTGACGACTTGCTTAACGAACTTACACCCTAGTGCAAGCTCCCACACATAATGTCCAAGGAGCTCGAGTGAGTTTGGCCAACGTCGATTCTAGGTATTGTGAAGACTTTCCCCTCCACAGTCACCTTGTGTAAATACCCTAAAGAGATAGGCTACTAAAGTTACCAATTATGACAATGATGCATGGGGAAGCAGTCGACAGTCCTATATACGTGCAAGGGCAGGGTATCTAAGCCTGAAATCTCCTCGAGAAGGTCCGCACATGATTTTCTTCTCAAGTGACCCCCAATAATACATGCATTCACAACACTAGAACCAACAAAGCAGGGTGAGTAACTCTGTCGGTCCTAATGCGACCTCGTGATTGACCCTTGTGTTAGAAGGGCTTCCCAAGACAAAATGTAATAAGTGGATTTACCGCTCGCTAGCACAAGATTCTATGTTTGTTTACAGCTTTGGAAAGTTATCTTTCACACCTATTCCAAAGCCCTACACCCTAAGCTAATGTAGTTTTGCTACCAGAAAGTATAAAAATGTCTAATCAATTTTTATAAGCGCTTTATTTTAAGGTTGTTGTTTACTCAAGAGGAAAATGGCGTGGACTAGATGATGTTTTGACCGACTCTAAACAATGCAAAGAAATGAGAATGCAAATATTTCACTTCGATGAAAGCTATATTACGAGAAGGAGAAAACGCTTATCATTCCCAGATGCACAATGTCCCAAAATTTTATTAAACTCATAATATCAAGATATTCAAGAAATGAGCCAAAGAGACTCTACACCAATTCAAGACCAAAAATGCCAAAAACCATGCAATTTCACTACTTCAAATGCAAAGATGCCCCCAATCTAATGCAAAGCAAGAAATTAAAAAAAAAATGTTTCAAAGATAGCTAAAAGAAATAGCAAATCACTCTAAAAACAAAGAAACCCAAATCAATTTTCTCTTTTAACACGAACTATTCAATAAAATAAAAAGAAGTTCTTCCACTAAATAATTCTAAAGAAAAACAATGTTTTGTAATGGAAAGACACTCAAAGGAAGAGATCAAATATTTCAAAAGCACACAAGGTAAAGCAAAGCAAAGAAGGCTAAAAGCATGTTCAAATACTAACAAACTGATTGTAGTCAAACCCAAAAATTCACCCCAAAACTATATCTAAGATCAGGGTAAAGAGAAATATTGTCACTCAAAAAAAACCTACAAGAATCGTCGCAGGCAGCAAAAGGACACAGTGCGACAATCAAGGATTGTCGCAGGCAATGATAAATACACAGTGCAACATCGCGCCACACTAGTTTCCACAGACAGGGTGTGATGATGACTGAAAATAAGGGGAAAATGAATAGAGGACAGAGTTTCTCAAAGAACTTTCAGGACCAGGGAGTCAACATGGATCACCCAATGACTCAGAGAATGAAATTAACCAAAAGAAGGCAAGACAAAAGCAAAAAAGGAAGCAAATACAAAAAGAGGACGTTCCCCGGTGGAGTCGTCAATTTTGTTATCGGACAAATCAATAAATGTGGACACAAACTAATCTCCCTAACTTCAACAAGAAGCTAGAACAAAACAGGGCAGAATACAAGTTTCTCCTTAGATTTCATTGTAATATAAACTAGTTCAGAGAGGGACAAATGGAATACCATTTAAACGATGTTTGATCCTTGCTAGTGTCGCCCTTGCTCAATATTTGGATTTGTGGGACGATAAACATGTTAATAAGCACAAACCAACAAAGAGGGAGAACATATATATATATATATATATATATATATATATATATTCCAATGAAGTCTATGTATAAGATCAAGGAGTTATACAATAAAAGTAGAGACACCTTTGTAGGGAAGAAATGTATTACTGCATTATATTGAATGAAAGTGGAGAATACAACCCATGCCTTGATGTTGCAAGGTCCCTTCCAATGACCCTTTGCTTCAACACGCACCTTTGCTCCAATGCTTTTGATGAAGAGCATTCACAACCTGACTTGGAAAGCTAAAGCAAAGCTATCACAAGTACAATCTTTAGCAGAATTCTTCATGCATAAGCAAGCCTAGCCTTTCCCATGAGAGATCCCTCTTTATATAGGGTGAAAGAGGGATGGATAAGGAGATAGGATGATCCCACTAAATCAGAGAAGCGAGTAAGATCCAAACCGATCGGAGGCCACCTCATCTTCTAGAAGATTCCCTTCTAGAACTTTCATGAATTTCACATTATCCTCTTGTTTGAAGATCATCACACCCTATGCACAGACAAAATGTGGTGACGCCGCAATCCAGTTTTGGTGCAACATGCGACGATCAAGCATCATCGCACCCCAAGCATTGAGAAGAGTGGGATGATCTCCTTTGATATGGTTTTTAAGGAAGGAAAGATGATCCACTTTTCTCATGGAGAAAGTCTCATTTAATATCTTCAGGAAACATGGAAGTGAGTTATGCACATATTGTCAATTGACCACAAGAGTGACCAAAATAATGTGTAACAAAGTGCAAAGGGGTTTTTCCTAGAAGAAGGGAAGGGAAAAATATTATTGTCGTGAGGGTTTCTAGAAGAAGGTTTCCAATAGGAGGCAACAAGTGAATATAGTAGCCAGCAATATCAAAGGATAGATCTTGGGCTAGGGTCTATTATGTTGCAGAGAGGAACCAAATCTTTCTCTTGCAGGAAAGAGTAAGGGGAAGAAGAAGTTCAGTGATTGGGCCAACTCACAGGACAGGAAGCGCATCTAGCCATATGATGCAAATGAAGTCAATGTTCCTTAGTGTGTTAGAGACAGACTCAGACATGCATGTGGATAGTGGGCTCGACACCACGCATATAGTGAAGAGGATTGGAACCATGGATTTCCAGCTAGAGTCAAGAGGTTCTTTGAAGGTGGCAGAGGTGTCGCATGTACCAAAGCTAAGGGTCAACTTGCTCTTTGTATCAGCTCTGGAGGATAAGGGGTATGCAATGATGTTCAAGAATGGATAGGTGCTCATATGGTTAGAGAGAGAAGCCTTGGATGCAACAATGAGGCTTGGCATCAGGAAGGTATGATGTACAGGTTGTTGGGAGGACCTATGTTGGGGTCCAATGGATTTCTGGATTCATATTATGTGTTGAAGAGTGGGAAAGTTGCATGGGAGAGAGAGTTGATATTGGGGATTCGGTCCTCTTCCAAGACTCTCAGAGGACTCAGCAGGCATGAGTTGACACATATGGATGCTCAAGAGAGTGTGAAGTCTCTTAGGAGCATGTATTCAGTTCATAGATCAGCAAAGGTATTAGTACATGCTTCCAGTGCAGTGGGAGAAGAGGTCTCTAGTTCAAAGGGAGAAGCTAAGACAACGAATGGGATGATGGATTTGGAGACAGATTATGGTGGTGGTAACAAAAGAACCTCCCTCGCTAAGAGGGATTGTTAGATTTGGTAGCTCGGAGGTGCTTCTGCCTAGGCAGCGCCCAACATGCAGAAGTGACCGAGAACATTTCTCCCTAGTGACTTTGTTTTATAAAGTGATTTTATAAATTTGATCCTTTTATTTTATTTTAATGTGTAAAAGTGACTTTATGACTAGTGGGTCACTTAAGTGACTTAAGTGATCTCAACGGAAGATTAAGTCGTGATTGTTGATCTCAAGGGAAAGTGAAGAGTCTCTCAAGGGAGACCAAGGATTAGAGGAGTTACAAATTAGAAATGCATATAGGCAACACTTGAGGGAGAGAGGGCGCACATTTTGAGGAGAGCTTGAGTGGGAAGGTGAAGAGTCACTTTTCTCAAGAGAGAGATTAAGCTCATGGAGAAGTGAGAGTAACAACAAGAGGAGGGTTCATTCTCCAAGGGAAAGAGGTAGGTCCGTACAACTAGAGGAGGGGCATAATTTTTAAGGAAGGAAAGGATCCATACAGTTGAAGGAGGGAACAATTTCCAATAGGAGAAGAGGGTACGCTTTTCCAAAAATTGCAACATTAAATGTTGAGTTGACAGTAGTGAAAAGGGAAGTCGTACAACATTGTTTAGAGGTTGTGCATCTACATAAAAGCACAAAAATCAAGGAAAGAGGATGGAACGATTTTCTTGGTGTTTTGTTGTACGAAATTAGTGCAAAACAGTATTGTTAATATGCACAAATGTCGAGATTTTATTTGTTGTTAAAGGGACTGTACATACTTGAAAATGAGATCTGATTTGTGTAGTTTTTAGCACGTAAATCAAAGAGGTATGTTGGCACATTTTTCAAGAATTTGTTGTAGTTGATTACTTGTTGTTGTAAACTCTGATATGAAACTTCTTTGAGCTCAATAAGAAGGAATCTCCTTGAACTGATTTTCCCAAGTTGGATTTTTCCAGGGGCATTGCCCAAAAATTAATAGTGTCCTATGGAGTGATTTGTTTGTTGTTCATTATTACTTCTGCTACTATTTTAGTTTCATATCTCTGTCATTTAGTATTTCTTCTCATAAAGTACAATTTATTGTTGAGTTTATTGCTTTACTGTTGAAGCTTTATAGGAGGTTGAAATTTGTTTATGACTTAGTGTATATCTGAGCTATAATTTATACAAATTAAAGGAAGCAAGTGAACACCCTAACCATCCAAATCATTTTGTGATGAAAATCACAAGGGTAGTGAAAAAAATCATTAGTATATACCTCATGAAAAATGAGGGGTAGCACAACCTTAAGAAGAAATTTGAAATTACAGACTTAGGACATTTGTATTATTTTCTTGGCCTTCGAGCCTTGCAAACCCGGGAAGGAATTTCCCTTTCTTGATCTAAGTATGCATGTGACCTTCTTCACCACTTCCACATGAAATATTGTAAACCGATCACATGTCCCTTCAATTTTGGAGTCAAACTTGTTCCTACTTGTACAACACCTAAAGTAGATTCCACTTTGTACCATCAATTAGGAAAAAACCTTTTGTATTTGACTCATACTCATCCTAATATTTCCTTTGTCATTGGTCTTGTTGCCAATATATGAAAACACCCATGAGAACCATTATAAAGTAGCAAAGATGATACATCGGTATATCTGGAGTACAACTTAGTTTGGGATATAGTACATTTTAGGGGGGCTCCTTTGTTTGTTGGTTTCACTTATTTTGATTGGGCTAGTGACCCTAATGACCAGAAGTCTAGGTTTCGAACCTATCACTTGAGCTTGTAAGAAGCAACGAGCCCTTGCTCGTTCTTCAACATATGTACAATGGCGAGCTACAGTTAGTGCAAGTCAAAAATACATTTGGCTTCAACATATCCTTTTAAAGTTTAGATTCCAACAACAACATCCAACCACACTTTGGTGTGATAATCAAAGTGTCATTCAACTTACCAAAGATCCAGTTCAACATCAACACAACAAACACATCAAGATACACATGCAATTCATCAAAAAGCATCTTTAAGATAACATTCTTGAAGTGATCTATTGGTGTACAAATGATCGAGTTGCAGACATTTTCACAATGTCTCTTACATAAGCAAAATTTTCCAAGCTTCGATCTATGTTAGGAGTTCGGGAAGTTGTCATTAAGAGGGGATAGCCTCTAATGCCTCCTTAAATTTCCTATCGTATCACCTTTGTAAATCCTTCAATCATATCCCAAGTTTTTCCTAAGAGGGGATGTTAAGATATTTAGACACTTCAGAGTTAGTTAAGTTCAACTTGGTATAATGTCTTTAGGTAAAGTGTGTTTCTTCAGTGTGATTTTGCAATTATCTAATCTAACATTCATAATTATGTTCTAGACATAAAGTGGTACATTGATTCATCTTCTCCTCGATACTAACGACGCTTGATACATGGCTTAGCACTTGATTGGTCCATGATATCTATTTAAAGAGCATAGAGGGTCATTTGTCGATTATCAATTGTGAGATATTCATATGTAAACTATTTTATTTTTTGCATTATTATATTGCCTCAAGTGGCCATGTCGGATGGGGCCATGGACTATTTCCCTCTTTAAGAGTTTAAACCACGTAATGCACTAGTGTATTGATCTTTGATCTATTTATATGAG
>JZKD02S0481095.1:0-17161 GCA_000966675.3 Picea glauca | reverse complement strand
AAAAAAATAGAGGAAAGGAACAATTAATAGAAATAAGGAAACTTGTAATAAAGGAAACTTAATAAAGGAAAGTAAGGAAACATAGGGTAAAAAGCAAAAAGGAATCGGCAATTAATAACTTTCTGAAATGAACTAAAATAGCAACTTCTTTTAGGGAAAGTTATTAAAAGCGTGTAAGAGGATGTAGGAACCCCTAGGAGTAATTTTAGGAGAGACTAAGCGGGGGTGAGGGAAATGAGTATTTTAATAAATTTAAGGAAAATAATTTTGGAGAAACGTGGGGGATGAGTGACACTTGGACAACTAGAAAATTTTAGGGGATTTTTCATTAAAACTTAATTAATAGTGATTTACGGAAAGTAGGTGGGTCTCAATGGCTATAAAGGAAGGGGAATATGAGGAATATGGGAGGAACGGTTAGTGTAACGTTACGCTTCCGGATTGTGGCTTGACTAATTGCTTGTGAGGAGTTGCGAATTTATCAGCTGTATTGGAGTGGTATCTCAGCCTTGGAAGCGAGCTGAGAAGCTACTCTTATCTCTGGATATTGTGTGGCCCCTTTGCGGCTCGGCGGGCTAAGGGGGAAGAAGAGTACCCCTAGAGATTGGTTGGGAGGTACCGGTGAGCTCTCTATGGTCGACGAGTAGGAGTGGTATGGCGCGGGAGTGGCTCGGAGCACACGGATGTCATCGAGGTGGGAGTTAAGGAAACGGTATGAATTGTAATTCAGTAGACTAGAATGCATGCGAATTGCCTTTGTGAATAAATTTATTTACCTCAGTTATTAGCGAGATGATGAAAATGTTTATGAATGATTTTACAGAATATAATGGTCTGAATCAGTTTCTGGAATGACCTTCTGTGTTGTGTTGCCTACATATTTTACCATAAATGTTGTGCTGCCATTATATTTTTTCCTTATATGTTTGCGCTGTTGTATGTTCTTCCCTTGCGAAATTCCTTGTATCACCAGTGGCAGTTGGGTCTTTCTGCGCATGTATTTTACACCTTCTAATTCCATCACTTTAAATTGGATTGCCCTTTTTCTGTGCATGAGTTCTATTTTTAAATTCTTTATGGGCAAACACAATTTCTATGGTTTTCATTTCTCTGTGGGAAAACTCGAATTCGGTGGCATTTTATTTTGTGTGGGCAATTTCATTTTCTGCGTTTTTATTTTTGTATGGGCAGCTTCAAGTCCTGTGGCCATTTTTAATTGGTGTGGGCGCTTTTCATTTGTCGGTGGGCATTTTAATTATTGTTGGGTGTTTTTCATTTGTCGGTGGGCATTTTAATTATTGTTGGGCATTTTTCCATTTTCCGATGGTTGTTTTTAATTGGTGTGGGCATTTTTCATTTGTCGTTGGGCATTTTAATTATTGTTGGGTATTTTCCATTTGTCGGTGGCCGTTTTTAATTGGTCTGGGCATTTTTCATTTGCCAGTGGGCGTTTTAATTATTGCTTGGCATTTTTCATTTGCCGGTGGGTGTTTTAATTATTTCTGGGCGTTTTTCATTTCTCGGTGGGTGTTTTAATTATTGCTGGGCGTTTTTATGTTTTCTGTGGGAGAATTCCTTGGATTGTGGGCGTTTTCCTTAGTCCCTGTGGGCATTTTATTTTTGGGGCATTCCGTTTCACAAGTTACTGTCATTACTGTCATTTCGTTTTACAGAGTTTATGTTCTGTATTACAGCGTTATGTTTTGTATTGAAGTGTTTATGTTTTGCGGTCTATGTTATGTATTTACATTGAGAAATCAATGGAAGTTGGTGGTGTCAATAATGACACAATTATATATTACATTTGATGTATGTTTTTATTAGAAATCAATAAATGCATTGTAGCTATTGTTTTAATTATGTTCTGTTGTATTTTCATCTTCATTGATGGGATGTCTGGTCTTTCCTAAATTGCTTGTGAAAATATACACAAAACTCTATAGGTGAAGATGTAGGCACTAGACTGCATCATATCACACGTCAAAGAGTGCATGCGTGTATTCTTTATGCAAAACAGACCAAGAACCCAAGAAAGAATCAGGAGACGATGAAAAACGTTGTTGGCTTGAAACATATATAGAAACCACATGATCTATATTAGAATGGATTGGTGGGATCTACTATTTTTATTTGGTGTGTAGATTGAATTATTTAAAATAATATTCCATTGTCTGTTGTAAACTGTGTTTGAATGTATGGATGTGATTCAAATTGTCTTTGCTCCATTCATAGTCTTCAATTTTAATGATATTTTAATGGAAAAGGAAATCTGAAAAAAAAAACTAAATATTTTATTAAAAAAAAAATTGTAGGTTCAAAATCCATTAACCACATTTATAAAGCATAAAATATTATATGTTGAGAATTCACTAAATAGCATTTATAAATACTGGTAGTTTGATCAAGGATGAATATATGCAACCTAAAATTGTTATTAAAACTAGAGTATGGATAGGAATTGGAAAAAAGGGGCAGTGGGTTTATTTACACTAAATCTATTTCAAATTTCAGATAGTTATACTAGATATAGATGAATTTATAAATAATATAGATTGATTTATAAAGGTGTATAATATTTTTAATTTAAATTTGAAATTTTTTTTTTATATATTTTACATATCGATGCTTGTTATGTAAATCTCGTTGTCATCTTATTATTACTACCTTATTAGAATCCTGTAACTTCCAGATGTATTACTACCTCGATGTAACTGCCAGATTTGGAATTTTGACATTCTTACATTATTACATTATGTTAGGGTAAAGCTAATATAAGATAAGGTTATGGTAATGTTACTGCAACAAGTTATTGCAATGTTACTACATTATATTATAATGAAGTCAAGTAATGCTAAGTTAATGAATAGTCTTATGATGGAATGTATGAAATAATCAGGTGAGGGAATGACAGTGTAATATAATGCAATATAGTGGACTATCAATGTCTTAATCATTAGTGTAATGACCATGCCGCTTAGTTGGTTAAATTGAAAAATCTTTACATGATAATGTAATGATGCTATCTTTTATGAAGATGTCATGGTAGTTTATTATGGATACTAATATATGAGATGAAATGTGGATGCTATCCTATTTCAAGGTAGGTAAGGCAAATTCAATGAAATTATTCATTCATGGTATGTTATTTGTAATAATTATGGTTAGTGATAAACATATATCTTGAACTGTCCTTGAAATTAAGTACGAGGAGTTACCATGGCTTAGTAAATGGGGATTGAATTTAGTTGATTTACATATTTAAGTACAATAGGATTTCTGAGTCTGTAATGAGAGTGTTGTTCCTTGTAGACACCTCCATGTAACCTTAGTATATATGTCTGTGTGTGTGAATTTTTTGTGTAAAGAATCCAATGCCGTATCAAGAGTCTCGGGCTGTTGAAAGGCACAGTTTCCACTCTTGCGACACACTCTGAGCCGTATCAGTAGTCTCAGGATGTTTAAAGGCAAAGTTTCCACTACTGCGACTCCCTGAAAGAATTATTAGTTTATGCCTGAGCAGTAGGCCAGGAGCCTGTCTAATCTTCTTTCGAGACAACATAAGACTAAAAGCCCTGCTTTTCTGTGTAGAAATAGTAAACTCTACTACTATGGATTCTTCCCTCTGTGTTAGTACTGTGCATAACCCAGTGTGTCGTTAAATGGTTGCGTTGTGAGTCTTATGTCTACAGTCATAGACACTGATGGATGTTGGTATATTTAGCATTTATAGTGTTGGTTTTGATTGTATCGGGTGGGATGTAGACACCTCCATGTTCCTCAGAATAGTCGCCATCCCTGAGACCTTAAATGGTTAAAATCGATGGGAACCTGGGCTTGAGCATTTCTTATATGTCTTGGAGGTCCTAACCATTGCACGGTAGGATGGATGGGTAGTCAGTCTGACTTATTACTAAGTGATTTCCATTGATGCATGTAGTTTCCTGTCGTACGTCGTATGTTGTCGTGATGTGTTCGTCTTGCTTGCTCCTAGTTGGTTGTCGGGTGGCGACGTAGAGTCAAGTGTGTCTGTTCCTTCTTCATGCGTGCACACACCTTAACATTTAAACAAAAAAAAAAAATGCACCTGTTATTGGAGTGGTTGTCATAACGAGGAGGTCATCACATATGGTATCAGAGCCAGTTTGACCCGTGACTTGGGATTCGCTATGGCTTTCATTGACATGATTATATTTTATTATTCCATTTCTAATTGATTTGATTGTGTGTGTGCAGGTAACCATGGTTAGAGGACGTTGCGGAGGAAGACTACGGGGTGATAGGGGAGGAGGCATGATGCCTCCAGTAGCATCCACACCTGAGGGGTCTAACCCCTAGGGAGGCGAGCAGGTTCTCGGACAGGAGCAAATCACAGTTGCCGATGTCGTGGGGATGATGAGATATTTTCAGCACATGTCTGAGGCGCTGATCAGCCGATTGGACAGAGACAAGGCTAGGGCGTCGACACCTGCTGAGGTTCCGCTACACGCACTGGTTGTTACAGGTAGCGTTCACCGTGAACTCGAGAAGGTAAAATTTCCTGAGTTCTTTGGTGCCCTAGACAGCGCCACCACCGAGGCATGGTTGGAGAATATGGCGATGTGCTTTGCACTTCACGATTATACCTCCAACATGAAGGTCCGCATGGAAGTCTTTCAACTAAAGGGGAGCGCTCTTCTATGGTGGAAGATGCTCCTGCCACAGCTGAACATGGCCATGGAAGACGTGTCATGGGAACTGTTCGAGGAATGGTTCCGAGAGAGGTACCTTTCAGAGGAATTCATTGAGTGTCAACTCAATGCATTCAACGCATTATGACAGGGAGGTCGTACAATACCCGAGTACGAGGCACGTTTTATGGAGCTGCTCCGGTATGGTCTGCACCTGAACATGGAGAAGCTCAAGGACAACCGGTTCGTGTTTGGCCTTATCGGTAGCCTGCGTGAAAAGGTTAGGATCTTGATGCCTCAAACCTTGCACGACGCTATCCAAAAGGCCGTCATAGCAGAGGAGGAGCTTATCAGTAGGGGTCAGGCCAGGACTCCAGTGAGATCTGCAGATCAGGGTTCATTTGGTGCACTGTAGCAACAGACACCAGTGAGACATACGCCAGGATATCGTGGCTCCTAGAGGGGATCCACGTTCAATACACCTCAAGGACTGCCACCTCAAAAGCGAACACCTTATCAAGGACCACAACACCAACAACAGCGTCACCCGCAACAGTAGCAGTTTAGGCCTGTTCAGCAGAACATACCTAGTTTCCAGGCTGGTGGGCTGTCCTCTTCTACTTTGGGCACCAGGACTATTGGGTCGAAGAAGGGGTTTTGGACGTCTGGGGAGCCACACTACCAGTGTGACTGTCCCGTGGAGAGGGCTAGAGTGTCCAGATCAACCAGACCCGCTATAGTGGGAGATATGGGCAAGGCCCATCGGATACATGCAGCGATGAATAACCGCCAGGTAGAGCACCAGTCGACTGTGCTCGAGATGACAGGTATTGTCACTGACCAAACCCTTAGTATTTTGATAGACCTAGGTGCTACTGAGAGTTTCATTTTTGGCGCAGCGCTAAAAAGTATTAAGGTAAACGCAATCGAACAGGACGAGTTTAGCTTCGTGGAGATGGCTTCGGGAGCCAAACAAAAGGTTGGAGGAAAGGTTATGGGCTGTGCCCTTAACCTGGGAGAGTTTTTCATGAGGGTCAACTTGTACATCATGATATTAGGATCTTATGATGTCGTGATCGGTGTGGATTGGTTGGAATCGCATGAGGAGATACTTAACTATAAGATGAAGCGGTTGAGCTTGGTTGATGATGAAGGACAGAGACGGGTGATTGTAGGATGGAACTAGGGAGTATCCCTGAGGTTCGTCTCTTCCTTACAGTTACAAAAGAGTATGTGCAAGGGGTGCAAGATTTATGTGATCCTTGCGCTAAACGAGAAGGGAGTAGCGGAAGGTCTAGAACACCTTCCGGTGGTGAAGGAGTTTGTGGACGTATTTCCATAAGAGTTGCCTGGGATGTTGCCGGAAAGGGAACTAGAGTTTACCATATACCTGAAACCGAGAACCGAACCGATAGAAAGAACTCCTTATCGGATGTCGACCCCGGAGTTGCAAGAGTTAAAAATGAAACTGAAGGAGTTGTTGGACCTGGGACTGATACGTCCTAGTGTGTCACCGTGGTGTGCACCGGTTATTTTCATTCGAAAGAAGGATGGATCGTGGAGGCTTTGCATTGACTACCGTCAACTGAACAAGGATACGATCAAGAATCAGTATCCCTTACCAAGAATTGACGATCTATCTGATCAAATGAAGGGTGCGACGGTGTTCTCCAAGATCAATTTGCTATCCGGGTATCACCAGTTATGGATCAAGGAGTATGACGTCCCTAAGACCACTTTTAATATGAGATTTGGACATTATGAGTTTACTGTTTTACCTTTTGGACTGACAAACGCCCCAGGGGTATTCATGAGTTTGATGAACGGGGTATTCCGCGAGTACTTGGACAAGTTCGTCCAAGTATTCATTGACGATATTTTGATCTACTCTCGGACGACGGAGGAGCATGACGAGCACTTGCACTTGGTACTATAGTTTTTGCGAGAGCACAAATTGTATGGGAAGTTGTCCAAATGCTTTTTTTATCAATCGAGGATTCACTACCTAGGGAATGTCATCTTCGGTGAAGGTATCGCCGTGGATCCAGCCAAGGTTAAGGCTATTATGGAATGGCCTGTGCCAACAAATGTCATAGAAGTGCGTATTTTTATGGGTTTAGTAGGATACTATCGACCATTTGTAGAGGGATTTTCAAAGATAGCAAATCCGATCACGAAATTGCAGAAGAAAAAAAAGAAGTTTGTTTGGACAGAGAAATGTGCGTAATCATTTTGGAGGCTTAAAGAGATCTTGACAACAACATCGATACTAAAGGTCCCTGACATGGAGGCAAACTTCTTGGTATGCACTGACGCATCCAAGGAAGGTTTAGGCAGAGTCTTGATGCAAGACGGACGAGTGATTGCTTACATTTCTAGGAAACTAAGAAGGCATGAGGAGAAGTACGCAATGCACGATTTGGAGTTAATACCCATCGTATATGCATTGAAGGTTTGGAGACACTACCTTGTTGGATGAAAATTTTAATTAAAGACTGATCATTATGGACTACAACACTTTTTTACGCAAAGAGAACTGAACGCGCGACAGTGGTGTTGGTCGGAATTGGTTAGCGAGTATGACTTCGAGATTACTTACATAAAGGTAACAGTGAACTGAGTGGTGGATGATTTGAGTCGAAGGCCATGCATCTTTTCGGTGTTACCTATTCAGACGAATCTACGTGAGAATATTCTCACCTTACAGCATGACGATGACTGGTACAAAGAAGTCAAGGATTTTATCGGAAAAAACACAATGATGGTACCACGATATGAGGGATATTCATTTGATAGTGATAGTTTATTGAGGTTTAGAAGTCAAATTTACGTACTGCCAAGCGACGAGTTGAGGATGTTGATCCTGAGCGAGGCTCATAGAGCAGTTTACATGGCTCAGCCAGGAGTTACGAAGATGAGGGCATACCTTAAACCCTTATTCTTCTGGAAGGGAATGAAGGCCAACATAGTCAACTTTGTGGCTAGATGTATCGAGTGTCAGCAGGTAAAGGCTGAACATAGACACCCGGCAGGATTACTTCAATCGCATGCTATTCCAAAATCGAAATGGGAAGTTATTTCGATGGACTTTATTGTGGGATTGCCACTGTTGGCAAGGAGACATGACTGGATTTTTGTAGTAGTAGACACTCTAATGAAGAGTGCTCACTTTATTCCGGTGTGTACGACGTATCAGGTACCTGACATAGTGAGAGTTTTCATCAGTGAGATTGTGAGGCTGCATGGCATGCCTAAGAATATTATATCCGATCGAGGATCGGTGTTTACCAGACGATTTTGGATGATTTTCCAAGAGGCCTTGGGAACTCAACTTAACTTGAGTACTGCGTATCACCCGGAGACTGACGGACAGACCGATCGAACGAACAAAACCTTGGAAAACATGTTGTGCATGTACTTGATGGACCAACAAAAATGTTGGGAGGAATTCTTGCCTCTAGTAGAATTCACTTATAACAACAATTACCAGAGCACCATTAAGCTGGCGCCTTTTGAGTTTCTTTATGGGCGACCATGTTGGATGCCCTTGAGTTGGGATCATCTTGAGGATAGGGTCCTGGTGGGACCAGAAGTGATCCAAGAAATGGAAGAGAAAATGAAAACCATAAGACAAAGGATTAAAGAATCCCAGGATCGACAGAAGAGTTATACCAATGTGCACCGAGTCGACCGTAGTTACACGGTCGGCGATCGAGTCTTCTTACGGGTTAAGCCGCATAAGAGTTCAATCAAGTTTGGAAAGGGAGATAAACTCCATCTTAGGTTCGTGGGAACTTTTGATATTATGGAGAGAAAGGGGCCCATGGCCTATCGACTAGCCTTGCCTGAGTCTTTGAGGCGTTTGCATGATGTTTTTCATGTATCTATTTTGAGACATTATATTAGTGATCCTACACACGTGATTGACATGAGTTACTTGCAGGTATCATATGAGGGAGCGCTCATGGCTGAGCTAGTCCACATTTTAGATCATCACGCTCAACAGTTACGACGTCAAACGGTAGATCAGGTCAAGGTCCAGTGGGACAGTTATAGTCCGCACTCAGCGACTTGGGAGGACGCATATTATATGCGCCAACAGTTTCCATTTTTGTTTGATAGATAGACTTATGATATTGTGGTACATTTATTTTGGCATTTATACTGAGAAACTTGAGGATGAATTTTATACAAAGAGGGGGTGTATGTAACATCCCGCTCGAGCGCACTGAGAAAACCTATTATTTGAGGACACTTCCTCACAAGTGATCTGGACTTTTCTGATGTTAAAAAATTTATACTCGATTATGATGCATTTGATAGATGACATGATGTATTACTATTGTTATATACAGGTGCTATTGACTCAGTTTATTTGAGTGTGCAGGGTTTTTGACCTGGAGGATGCAGAGGCATCAACGAAACCCTTGGACTCTGGATTGAGTCAGGGAGTGTGATATTTGAGTTGATTTACTTACCATGATATTTATTGATGTGATGATATGTTGTTGACATGTTCTGACATGATGGTTGATGATGCAGACTCACGATAGCTTGACGACCAGACTCACATATGGAGTAAAGGGGCCACACATGATTTCGAGAGAGGTTGAGGGAGAGGTGTGGACAACAACCCTGCCACAGCCTACTAGCACTCCTGTCGTGGCTCAAACTGTAGGTTAATGATTACCTAGTTCGAGAGGATCCATGATGATGTGAGGGCAGACTGCAACAGTCGCTCACGATGATTCTAAGGGGTACACAATAAGGCGGGGGCCTTATTTCTTAGAGCCCTTAGTCTCCAACAAGTTCACCTAGCGGAGTGTTGACTCCAGGGGTTATAGATGTCTACCAATCAGTCAAATCAGCGAGTGGCACCCTTGGAGCACGTGGTGCATCCTGAAGGGCACATTGCGCAAAGAAATACAAGTAGGCGAGTGGCACCCTTGGAGCACGTGGTGCATCCTGAAGGGCATGTCGCGCAACATAAGCAAACGAGGTGAGTGGCAGCCTTGGATCACGTAGTGCGTCTTGAAGGGCACGTCACATTGATGATGATGATGAGACAACCTAGATGATCCTAAGACCTTAACGCCTGATGAAATTATTAAAACGACTCCCCTAATTAATTGTCGCCCAGTTCAAATCTAAACCTAAATTTAAAACATCTCTAAGATAAAATTTTGATTAGCCTAAAGAGAAGACCCTCCAAAAATAAACTTAAGGACGTAAGATAAAACCATACTAAGTGTTAGTTAAAGTCTTCTTAAAATTAAAGGGGGTAAAGTAACGAGGGAGATAAATTAAGTGAAACCCATGGCTTTTAAATTATAAGGAAGAATAAAAATGGATGCTCACTATATCTATTAAAAATGGTGGATTGGGGAATGTCGATCGCTCTGAACTAGGGTTTCACCTCTCCTACGCAAAAATCGACCTGGGAGACCAGAACTCTCGACCTCTGAGGCCATGGAAAGTCAAGAGGGGGCGTCGTAGGGTGCCTCCTATAGCCGTGTAATAGCAGGTGACACTCTTTCTGAAGGGCCGAAGTGGCCAACCTTCGAAACACCGTTGAGCCTGCGTGAGAAACTTGTGATGGACGGCTCATTCAAAGACCGTGAAATGGAAATAGATCCGGCGAAAGAGAAGGCCCCCGCATCAACTCCTTGGCAACCAGGTAAGTGTATCCCTCAATCCCCTCAAGCTCTAAAATATTTAGTCAGCACACCACGTATTGAGGAACAAAAGCAGTACATGAGGGATTATGCCCTAATCAGCAAATTCCTAGGGCTTTGGCCCTATGAACGAGACTTGATCAGATGGATACAACACTGATGGAAACCAAAAGGGCATTATGACCTATAGTTGGGATCCAAGGGATTCTTCACCATCATCTTTCATAACCTAGAAGATAGGAATCGTGTCTTCGAGGGAGGACCATATTTCTACAATTCGGCGGGACTTTTCCTTAGATTCTGGACCGAGAAGTTCACCCCGGAGAAGGAGGAATTCTCCCATGCACCAGTCTGGATTAGAATTCCCTACCCTAGGAGTTCTGGCTGGAAGAGGTCCTGGCTGGCATTGGCAATAACATAGGTATTTATGTCAAGTCCTCAGAAGCCACTAGGAAACGACGCTACACCTCGTACGTACACATTTGTGTGTACATGAATATTGCTAAACCACTTCCAGGATCCATCACATTGGAGTACCACGATGAAGACTGGTCTCAGACCATTGATTACGAGCACATCCCGTTTCGCTGCAGGAAGTGCCATGAGCATGGTCACCTCTTTAGGGAATGCCCACTCAATAATGCACAAAAATAAGGGAATCTCAAAGGAGGTAAGGACAAGGACGTCTTTGTACAACCAACGGGGAAAAGGCATCAGGGACCAAAGAGGAAACCGGCTCAGGTAAGTAAAGGCCCCTCAACTAGCAATAAATTTTCCATCCTGCAAGACCCAACTAGAGACGGAGCCACCCATACCCCAGCGGAGGACAGACCTCTGGAAGTTGAACCCCCATTCATTGACCCAGGTAGAGAACGACCCACTCTGCTCAAGGCGTTGAATCTCAACCCCCCCAACATAATCAAAGATCAACAAGACCCACTAGAGACAGAGGATGGGGAGGCGGACATGGAACTAGAGGAACATGACCTAGCTGGGGTAGATCTGGAGCATTTGGAGCATGCCTACAGGCAGCAGAAACTCTACACCATTCCCAGAGACCAGCTACGAAAGGTACACAAAGTGTTTCTCAACTCCTCTGCCGGATCCTCAGTGCGAGCTAGCAAAGGCCTCAGAATCCAAGGAAGTCAATCAAAAAACCCAAACAAATTCCAAAAATATGAGAAAAAGCGGGGCAGAAAATCCACCAACAAACTCATACAGGAAATAGGAAATTATATGGTGAGCTTTGGAAAAATCAACTTGATCTCGGATAGCTTCCCTCTCCTTCCCACCCCCCCGTCATCATGAATGTCATCACATGGAACATTAGAGGTCTCAACGGACGTAGCAAGCAAAAACGACTACGAGAGTTGATCATAGCAGAGAAACCAGACATTCTATTCCTTCAAGAAACAAAATGTAGCTCAGAAGATATTGACAAACTAACCCCCAAATGCTGGAAGCAGGGGGCAACAATGTCCATAGATGCCACAGGAACCGCTGGTGGGTTAGCTATTTTATGGAATTCCAATACTCTAATAATGGAAAACCTCTCGGCCACTAGATGGGCCATCACAGCTGATTACAGGCTCATAGGTTCAAGCAAGCCTGGATATATCATCAATGTCTATGGCCCAGCCAACCCAAGAGATAAGCAGGCCTTTCTCAAGAGCCTAAGCCAGACTTCAAACCACACCCAGCATAGGAACTAGATTGTAGGAGGTGACTTCAATCTCATATGAAGCTTGGAAGAGAAAAGAGGAGGTTCGCGCCGGCTAGATAGGGAATCTGGAAATTTCAACAGTCTCATAGACAATCTTGGCTTAATAGATATGAACACCAGAAATGGCCTCCATACCTGGACAAATAGAAGAACGGGAAGTCACCAAATAGCTTGCAGGCTGGATAGATTTCTAGTATTAGAAGCATTCATGCTGTAAGGCACCTCTATGGAATCCACTATACTCAATTTCCCTGGATCTGACCACTGGCTGCTACAACTATGGGCGGATATTTCAGCCACATCGGGTAAGAAACCCTTCAGATTTGAGTCATTCTAGCTAGACCATACTGAATTCCAAAAAAACATCCAAACCTGATGGAGGGAAGCAGAGGTTCCTCGTGGCTCCAAAATGTACAAATTTCAGCAGAAATTGAAGAACCTCAAGCACACTCTCAAACTATGGAATCAGAACACTTTTGGGAATATCTTTGATGCTAAAACATAGCTTACAGCACAAATGGGAAACATTCAACATCATATTAGGCTACAGGGACTAACAGAAGAGATTAAGGCACAGGAAACAGTCATCAGTCAGTAGCTTGAAGACAGGAGGTGTCAAGAAGAGATTTTTTGGCGACAAAAATCGAGGGTGCAATGGCTCAAAGAGGGAGAGCGCAACACTAAATTTTTCCATAGGACAGTCATTCAAAGGCGTCATACCAAAAAAATCACGCATCTCATCTCCGATGAAGGGGACATCTTAAATTCGCATGAAGATATGGAGGCCACCCTGATAAGGCACTTCCAAAACCTCCTCACGGAACCGCAGGCAGACAGATCAGAAGCCATCAATAGGATCCCGCAGCATGTGCCTTCACTTGTCACTCCGAAGCAGAATGCAGGCCTACTCAGAACAATATCCATCGAGGAAGTGGACCAAGCTCTTCAGGAAACTCCAAAAGGTAAGGCTCCTAGCCCTGATGGTTTCACCAATGATTTCTTCCATTATTGCTGGGCGATGATTAGAACAGAAGTCTGGGAAATCCTAGAAGATTCCCGAGAATTGGGACAAGTCCTCAAGGCTCTCAATGCAACTTTCATCACCTTAGTCCCCAAAGAGGGGTAGGATCATCATCCCAAGGCGTTCAGGCCCATCGTGCTCTGTAATGTTATCTATAAGCTCCTCACAAAAGTGATATCCAGAAGACTCAAAACCATCCTACCGACAATTATCTCTCCGAAGCAATCCGGCTACGTGGAGGGAAGACAGATCTTAGACAGTGTGATCCTAGCTCATGAAGTGATCCACTCCTTGTAGAAAACCAAAACCCCAGGTATGCTTCTTAAACTGGACCTTTCTAAATCCGTTGACAATATCAATTGGGGCTATATGCACGCAATGTTGTTGGCTTTTGGCTTTGATTCAAAATGGGTAGATTGGATCCTGAATCTCACCTCCACAACCTTCTTCTCTATCCTTTTCAATGGTGTGCCCTCACATCCCTTCACCTCGTCCCGAGGGATCAGGCAAGGCGATCCCCTCTCCTCCTTCCTTTTTATTATCCTGGACAAAGGTCTTAGCATATCCATCCATGCTGCGATTGAATCAAAGCAATTATCAGGCCTGCCCCTCCATGGAATCTCCCCGCCTGTCTCGCATAGTCAATTCATTGACGACACCCTCCTGATGGGTAGCCCTATGGTCCGGGAAGCTAACTCCCTCCTAGGTATCCTTCAAACTTTCTCTGAGGCCTCTGCTTTGGATTGCAACAGGGACAAGTCCCAAGTCTTCTTCTTCAATACTCCCCCTCCAATATAGCGCCACATCTCGGGCATTCTAGGTTTCAGCAGAAGCTCCCTTCTGTCCAAATACCTTGGTATCCCACTGATAGACACTGCACTCCAGAACTCCTCGTGGGAACACCTCCTGTCTACCTTCACCAAGCGGCTATCCTCTTGGACCTACAAGATTCTTAACCTTCCCAGCCACCTCATTCTCCTTAAAGTTGTCCTCCAAGCCCTTCCGATTTTCTCCTTTTCAGTGTTGGCTGCTCCAAAGTTTGTCCTCAATGCCTTCAAAGGTCTTCAACGGAACTTCATCTGGAAGGGACCCAATACTACGAAGAAAATGGCTCTAGTCATTTGGGACAAGCTATGTCGCCCCAAGGAGCAAGGCGACCTAGGGATAAGGGATTTGGTCATCATGAACAAAGTCCTTAGCGCCAAGATTTGGTGGTGCTAGCTAAAGAACCCCAAGGACCTCTGAGCCTGACTCTGGCGGAAGAAATATGGTCCAAATATAGCAGAAAGAAACTTAATCCGATGGGACAAAGACATTCAGGGCTCCTTGATCTGGACTGCGGCTATGCAGAATTGGCACTTGGTCATCGAACATGTTTTCTGGGATATCTGAAATGGGAGGACTGCCCTGTTTTGGCAGGACTCCTGGCAGCAATGGCCAATTCTGGGTAAGGAGGAATGGGCCCTTAACATCTGCGCACAGGCCACTCGAACAGGATTAACAAGAGTTCCTGACTACTAGAAGGTCGACCCCCAGGAAGATACGTGGTGCCAGTGGCATGTGGACAGAGAACGCCTCAGCCTGGCGCCAAAAGTGCATATAGGCCCTCTGCAGGAGGAATTGCAGAAGCGAAGAATTCCCATAATAGAAGGAGAGGACATTCTGAGGTGGCGATACAAACTGCGTGGCACCTTCAACACTTGAGAAGCATACTGGCTCAGGGCCCCCTCAGACCCCCTCCCCAATATGCAATTATGGAGCAAACTATGGAATTTAAAGCACTGGCCCAAAATTAACTTCTTCCTCTGGCTAGTAGCACACTCTAGTATTCTCACATGGGACAACCTAACGAAAAGGGGGTTCGTGGGGCCTTCTATGTGCTCACTGTGTGGCGAGGTAGAGGAAACAATGGAACATATTCTCAACTCCTGCCATTACACCACCCAACTCTGGGATCAGATGGCGATTGTTATGAGGACTTCCGACCGTCGTAGGGACAACATACTGGAGAGCATTGCCAATTGGCGAGACCAAGATTTCCGTTCACCCCTCCTAAATCGGGTCTGGCAGCTTATACCAGGCTTCATTCTTTGGAAAACCTGGAAAGAAAGGAACAACCGACTCTTCAAAGGCCTCTCCCTCCCGTGGCAGCACCGATGGAAATTATGCTACTGCAACATCCTGGAATCCATCCTGCCCCAGCTCCAAGCTGACGACCACCTCAACAGGCACCCTGACGAAATCCCCATCCTCCGCTTCTGGACCCCACCATCCCCCCTACAAATGAGTACGCCTTCTGTACTACCCCCCTCTCAGAGCAGTCCCACCTCTTGGTCCCCCCCCCTCGGAGGACTTCATCAAGTTCAATTTCGACGGGGCCTCCAAAGGCAACCCGAGACCAGCAGGTTTTGGAATAGTCTTTTGCAATCACAATGGGGAAATCCTTCTCATTAGAGCTGGCTCCATAGGACACTCCACGAACAATGTAGTAGAGCTTTGGGGTCCTTCCAAGGGTCTACAGATGGCCATCAAAAACAACTACAAATTAATCGTGGAGGGCGACTCCCAAATCATCATTAGCCTGCTGCATAAAATTTTAAATGGAGTCATCCCAGACATAATCTCACCTATTTGGCACCTCCTGCATGGACTCCAGAGCATCACCGACTCCCTGCGACCAGACTTGGCCATCATCCCTACCCATGTCAGAAGAAACGCGAATCAAGTGGCGGATACTCTGGCCAATATAGGCCTCAACAGGTGAGAGTCGGAGTTCATCTGCAATGCATATCTGGAACCCAATCACCCTATTCTACAGCAGTGTATTCGCAAAGCCATAATGGTGGATGCTCCCCTAGATGGGGTGTTAGTGGAGAACACGAGGCTAGCGGAGGGGAGTGTAGAACGCCAGCGGGGCACAGAGCCATGTGACGGGCTCGTGGCCCCACTGGAGACCCTCCTGTGACTTTATTACCCTTCATGTCACGCGAGCGGGCATTAACGCCTCCCCCCTCCGTCGAATTTGATATGGAATTGCACCTGGTTATGGCTCATTGTTTGTCTCGTAGCTTGAGTTGGTGGCAAAAGGCGCTCTCCCATCCATGGCTATGGTCATTGTGGGCTAGAGCAGACTGCCACCCAGTTACTCTCCCTCACCTCTGGACCTTTGCTTGTCATTTCAGTCATCCCATGCCAAAGCATAAGCGCAGGTTGCGAGGGAAACCTCGACGAGGCTCTCCCTGGAGGCCTTGTCAGCCTTCGACTCCCCCCTCCGCGCAACCTCCCCCGAGTGAGTCCATCCACCACCTGGAGCTCGTTCCTCAGACACTCAGCTCTGCCCTGCAAGTCATACACTCTTTGTCGATGGATGCACTATCCTATCCCAGCCAAGTGACCCCTCCTGGCTCATATGCAACCCCGAACCCTCCCCCTTCACACGACCAGCCTCATATGTATCACTCTTCTACGGACACCATCCATGGTGAGAAACTTAGAGACAAGCTGTACATCCTCCAAGGCTTAGTTTTCGAGCTTCACCGGGGAGTGGAGGACTTACAGTTCTGCCTAGAATTAAACAACGAGAAAATTGGGTTGTTCCTCCAACTACTGTCCACTCTGCAGGTGGCTATCCACACAGATGCGAGTGGAGCGGCTCCCATGCATGAAGCAGCTAATGATACGGGAAACGTCAGAGAGGATGAGAGTAAAGGTCCCGACCCAACCCCCCACAGTGAAGAGGTCATGATGCAGTCTGGAGATGGTACGCCTGGGCCGGAGGATCTCCAAGGCACCTAGCCAAGGAAGGAAAAGAAGCATGGCGAGACCGAGATCAAGATTGAGACGCAGGACACTGTCAGCAACTGTCCGAGCATAGAAGCCATAGCGCAGGCTGAAGTGTATTGGGGAGATGGTACGCTGATCATCAAAGAGGAACCTGGGCCTGAGTATCTCCAACACACCTGGCCAAGCTACGTGGCTACCACCTAGGTTGCGTGTCAATTTCTATTAATGAACTTTAAGTTTCAGACTTTAATGCTTAGTATGTTGTATCAAACTTTTAATGACTCAGTGGCTA
>JZKD02S0481073.1:0-17161 GCA_000966675.3 Picea glauca | reverse complement strand
AAAGGATTTCAAAGTAAGTTTCCTTCATTCAACGGTATTGTCTTCTAAATCGTTAAATATCTGAGACCTTATAACTGTGTTTCTGTGTTTAATAAGTACAGGATGCGAGAAAGAGTTGTTATAGTACAATAAAAAATTCATGGGGCAAAATGGACATAGTTGCTTCTCAGCCCGGAGGCCTAAAAAATTTATCCAAGATATTCAATACTTGCAAGTAAGTTGATACTCGAGAAGAAATAAAAATTAGAAAAAAAGATTTGAATAAATTAGTTTCGTCTGCTCCACACTGATCAAATTGTTTAATTCTGTCCTTCTTCTAAGGAATCTAACCGGCATAACGGACTTGTACGATACGTTGATTTCTACATTCGAAGATGTAACACAGTACAACTATAGTGAGGTCAAAAGAGTAAGTAGTGAATAATTTTAATATTAGAACAGATCGATTTTGCATCCACATAATATATATATATATATATATATAACTTTCCTGGGAATAAGTTTGCAGAGTTACTACTCACACCAGTACTTCAAAATAAGTTTTTTTTTTCTATTGTAAAAAAGTGTAGATTTATTGAAAATGAAAATCCAAAATTTTAACATCGATGGTAATGTAGATATGTCGCGCCATCGATAGCACCCGGAAGGTACCAACATTCTGGTTCGTGTGTCAGCCGGAGTAGTAGCTTCCTCCATGTTAAAAAAGAGATTAATTAACCTGTAATGTTTATTAGTATGGGGTAAGAAGACGTCTAGAAGCAGAATTAAATGTGGTAGTTGGCAAAGACGACGGACTGCAAAAAATATCAATAAACTTCCAGAAATCGCCAGAAGCTCTGGAGGATTCAAGACAAACCTGCAGCATGTAATTTTTCTATAAATTCATATCAACCAAACCCGTTTAGCATTGTCTCAGTTTCAATTCAGCCGTGTATACATTTCCCTTCTCTGTAATTTCTCTGTTGTTTTAATTTCGTGTTCTATTCTCCCTGCTCTCTTCATGGTATCAGAGTAGCACTGATAATGGGTTGTGCACTGAGATAAGTGTTGTTCCTTTTGCTATCCCCTTTCCTGAAGATTGAATTGTGTTTTCTTGACGTGCTGCTTGCTGCAGGTGCTATCAAGTGGATTGTTGTCTGCTTCTAGGCTCAAATCGAATTGTTGTGCGTGCTGGCTGCTGGAGGTGTTGTCAAATTTGTTGTCTGTTGCCAGATTCAAAGAAAAGCTCTTGATTTCACAAGTATTCTATTGTAGAAGTCGTATTAACTACTGAAGCAGGATGGGTTGGTGAAGGAGACTGCGTTGGGGTGAGGAAGCCACCACAAGGAGGGTGAGCTTTATCCTCAATTTACAAAAATTTAAAGAAGTTTTTGGGGTTAACCATTTCGGTTTTGGATTTCTTGTTCAACAACACAGGTATTCCAACAGAGGACGAACACCTTCAGTAACCACTCACATAACCAGTTCAAAGATCAACACACCGATGTTTTCACGTGGTAAAACCCCTACGGGGAAACATCCANTTGTCCAAAGTCCAGTACATAGAAATAGACTTAGCTATGTGGCCGCACAGGGCCATATTTATCAAAGGGACATATGTCATGTGTATGAGTGCAATAATTCTACTATGCCACGCAAGGCCAAAATATTGATAGTAAGTGAAAAAGAGCATGGGAAGGCATTAGTAACCTGGACCTAGACGCGACCCGATGTAGACCTGCGTTGCCTGTGGTTTTCCTTTCTCTCAATTTGCCATGGCTCTTTGAAGGTCTTGTAGAAATTCCATCACAGTATCCACTCGGCGCCACCGGTCATTTTCCCTAGTCTGAATTTCACGCATGGATATTTTGATGTCCTCTAGTTCTCTTTCAATGATGCTCAGAGTGGTCATGACTTCAGCTCGCTCGTCATCCTTGGTATTAAAAGGAGAATGACGGTGGGAGAGCGGAGAGGAGGAAGAGGAGCCCAGGAGAGGGGAGGAATGTGAAACTATGGGGGAGGGACGAGGGAGGGGGGTGGTGGAAAGGAGGGACGTTGTGGGGAAGAGGGGGGAGGTGGCGCATAACCAAGCAAATTTCCCAAGAGATCAAACCACTTGATCCTATAGTTGTAGGGGTTCAAGAGGTGTGAGAGGCCAGTAACTGGATCAATGGGTGGTTTAGAAGGAGAAAGGATGACTAAATGGGTGAGAGGAGGGCGAAAACCTTCTTCAGACAGGTGAACATCCATGGGGCCCAACGGAGGGGGAGAAGTTGAATTATAGTGGGGGGAAACAAATCGATGAGGGCTCGCAGATTCGCACGACTGGACAGAGGGGGTTGGTTTCCTTCTCGGGTGCATACCCTCCATTCTGGAGCTTTCTGGTGTGAACCATCCATTCCTCTCTAGGTCGTGGCATGAAGTAATGGAAGGTTCACACCAGAAAGATCCAGAATGGAGGGTATGCACTAGATAGCTCCAAAACATGAATGGAGGAAGCGCACCAAAGTTGGAGAGTAGAGCAGAGAACTGAATGAGCCCAGGGGAGGTTTCTTTGAGATAAATGAGCCAACGAAATAGACAAGGGGGTTGATAACACGGTCGACTGGAGCTGAGGTGACCGGGAGGTCTCATCGTGCTGCGCCATGAAGACTTGCAGGTTTTGATTTATGTGAGCTACATGGTTCGAGTGTGGGAGGAAAGGTGACGACGGATCATTTTCATGCCAGTGAGGTTGTGAGGGTAGATGTGACGTTAGACTACCACATGTTGTCATGTGTCTTGGCCATGTGGCCCTAAACTAAGCTACATCCAACATATCAAGTTGGCACCCCATCTGGGGGTAAAATATTAAAATATTAATACATTAATAATACAATATTAAAATAGTAATACATTAATAAAAACATTATTAAAGTACTAATAATTTAATAAATACATTATTAAAGTAGTAATACATTAATAATACGTTACTAAAGTATTAATACTTTAATAGATTAATTGACAATAACCATGGTTGACCATGACCAAGTCTGACATCATGTATTATATTGTCACATTGCGAGGTCGAGGAATGGTCATCTCATTGTAATGTTGGCTGATGTTTTTCACATTGTGGCATAAGGTTTTGTACATAGCATTGCTACAATGGGTTATGTTTGTCACATTGTGACATTTGGAAATGTTTCTCTCATTATGATGTTAGGTTATTTATGTCACATTATGACGAGGAGGCAATGTTAATCACACTGGGTTGATGAGGTTATATTCGTCATAAAGTCACAATAAAATATTTCTGTGACATTGCAACGATGGGGTTATTTTGTTAAATTGTGGTGATAGAAAAGTGTTCATCGCATTGTGGCGTTCACATATGTTCATCACATTGTGATGTAAGGAAAATTTTGACACATTGTGATGTCGAGACCATGTTGATTATGGCTAACCATGTTGGACCATATTGATGATGGTTCACCATGGTTTACTGTTGCATAGCAATGTTGATAATATGTTCTTCGTTAGATTGTGACATCAAGTTTTGTTCGTCACATCACATCATAAGGCACTATCGCATTACAATGTTGATCAAATTTTCTTCGTTAAATTGCAACATCAAGTTTTGTTCATAACATGACATCGTAAGGTTTTGGTCATAACATTGCAAGGTAGGGTTTTTGTTTAGCACATTATGGCATTGGAATAGGTTTGTCACATTTTAACACTTGGTTAGATTTTTCACATTGCAACATCAGGGAATGGCCATCTCATTGCAATGTTGGGTGGTGCTTTTTACATTGCAATAGAAGGTTTTGTACATAACATTGCGACAAAGGGTTATTTTTGTCACAATGCGACATTTGGAAATGTTTATCACATTATGGTGCTAGGATATTTATGTCACATTGCGATGAGGAGGCTATGTTAATCACATTGGGTTGATGATGTTATATTCTTCATAGAACGACAATACAAAATTTTCATGACAATGCGACAATGGGGCTATTTTGTTAAATTGTCACAATAGGGCAGTGTTTGTTGCATTGTGGAATTCGCATCTGTTTGTCACATTGCAAAATTAGAAAATGTTTGACACATTACGTCATCGAGGCCATGTTGATTATGGTTAACCATGTTGGATCATGTTTATTGTGTTTAGCCATGGATTATTTTCCAATTGCAATGTTGATAAGGTTTTCTTCGTTAGATTGTGAAATCAAGTTTTGTTCGTCACATCACCTCATAAGGTTATCATCATCACATTGCAACATAGCGTTGTTGTTTATCACACTATGGAATTAGAATAGGTTTATCACATTTTGAGAGCGGGTTATGTTTTCCACATTGCAACGTGAAGGAATGGTCGTCTGATTGCAATGTTGGGATATGTTTGTCACATTGTGATATTAGGTTGTGTATGTAACATTGTGTAATGACCCCCATCGTTATGACTACATGCGACGCATAAAAAGTGCAATTTTTTTTTTAAGCAGGGAAGTAACCATGACAACAATTAATCAACAGAACTTGACAAAGAACACAACGTACGCAATTCAAGCGACAGACAACAATGACCCAACATACTAGCAAATCATGCAACTGGATGAAACATGAGATAATAAACAGATGAAAAATATAAAAATGACTACCCGCCCATCCTACCCTACAAGGTTAGGACCTCCATTACATATAAGAAAATCTCAAGCTGAGGTTCCCATAGATTTCGAACATTTAAGGTCTCAAGGCTGGTGACTATTCTGAGGAACAAGGAGGTGTCTATATCCCACCTGACACAAATGAGACCAAGATGACTAAGTTGACGGCAACATCAATCAATCCAACGCAACAAATTTAATGAAACAATTAATTAGAACCCTTCCGGTGAGTGGGGGACAAACACATTAACATTACAAAGAAAGTACAACCTTACTTACAAAACAACTACATTCCCATCAGGAGGCTCATAACCCTAAGCTAGGTTTCAAGTGCACTTGTCAGTTAATGCATGCAATGATCCACACATACGATGTCACATCACCACCTTGCGACAAGTACTCTAGGAGCCCAAGAGAAAAAAAAATAAGTCTAAACCTTACCACCCTACATAAAATCCCACGTACCTAAAATCCAACTTGCACATTCATACATATGCGACATCATTAGACAAAGCTGCTCTAACATTCAGAAAACACAAGACGTCGAGTGACTACCCAATACCTTCAATTGCACAACATCTAGATGTAATTCAATAATAAATTATCGTCAAGGACTCAATCATCGCATATAGTAACCAATCTCTAACTACAATAAAAACATATAACAATCTTCTGGTATCATCATATTTTCCATTCAAGGTTATCTATAAGTTCTCAATTTTTCCAATTCAATCAAAGAAAGGAACCATACCATAGAATGGGGACTTCTATCTAATTTATCCTTCATTAAAAACAAGGCTATATGAGTCGATTAGAAGATTCCATTTCTTATTTAAGAACGATCCCTTCATAATCTTTATTATAATTTCATTTCAACAATTCTACTATACTCTAGAGTTGAAATAAATTCCATGATCTCTACTATAACCTGGAATTTAAAATAAATGTTATCAACTCTACTATAATCTAGAGTTTAAAATGAATTCCATCAACGCTACTATAATACATAATTTAAAATAAACCCATCAGACTCTACTATAATCTGGAAATTAAATTCAGTCCAACAAACTCTATTATAAAGTCATTCCAACAATTCTACTATAATCTAGAATTGAAATAAATTCCATGTAAGGATTCTATAGAAAAGTGTTCCTAGAAACAATTGGTAGGCAATAAACAATAATAACTTATATAAACATTTTTGCAAAAATATTAAAAGACAACAAAAATTATTGGCAAGGTTGTTGATGCTACAGTTTCATAATATACATGTTTTGATGTGTTAACCTCCATAATAGACCCCAACCATATTCCAGCTACCAAAATCCCCAAAATAGTCTAAAATTACAGAAGTAACAATTATATGAGGGGTAAGAGTAGAATTCGTTGTGTTATTGTTGCGCTACGGACACAGATAATAATAAATCTTTGTGTAGTTTTTAATTTAATTTAGATATCATTATAATCTCGATGTATTAATAACTAGAAGTCAATGGCAATAAAATCAAAGTGTAGTAATAACTGGAATTCAATTAGCAATAGAATTTTTTGTGTAGTAATAACTAAAATTTAATAGCAATAATTTTTCTTGTGTAGTAATAACTGAAATTCAAAAGCTAATCACTGCCTAAGGGGAATTGACACTTGGAAAATTGCTCAATTCTAGGATGAATTGATGTGATTCCATGGATGACAGATTAGGAGAAAAAATTTAGGTGATAAAAAAATGTGTTGTTCAACTATCGGTTTAAAAAAAATGTCATACATCAAGGATTGAGGAGCCATAGGTTATATAGAAAATCATTTTAAAAAAATGTTATTCAACAATTCGTTTAAAAGTGAATTATACAACAAAGATTGAGGAGAAATTTATTGATATATAGGACAGTTTTATTCTGCCAATTCCGTCCGTCCGAACCAGATGCATTTATTCAAATCCCTGGGACAGTCTACACACTACTGCAATTGTAAAACATTTGCATGCAAATACATAAAACCATTGTTGGAGAGGTTGTTCTCTTCCATTTGTTTGAAGGAATTTTTTTGAGAAGACTAAGAGAAAATAGTTTTTCCCAGTCTTATTTAAATGCCACAGACGTTTGAGCGATTGGACAACTTAAAATTGCCACAGACGTGTGAATGACTGGTGCCACCAATGTGCCATAAAGATGCTCAACAAGCACTTGAATAATGAAGCATCCCATGTGTTTAGATGACATATTCAACCACGAACAATTCTTGTGGCCCATGTATTTTAGTAAAAAAAAATTAATATTAATATAGTGTTGTAAAACGCAGTTCAATGAAATAAAAAAATATTAAACACAAGGAATAGTTGGTCTAGTCTCGTTCAGCCATGAGAAAAATAGAGACAACCTCCAAGAAAAAAAAAACAAAATGCAACAAGAAAATCGCAGTAAGAAATAAATCATTCGCAACAAGAATTAAATCATTCACAGCATAAAATTTGCTGCAAGAAATAAACCAATCGCAGGAAATAAAACGTTGGGTGAATTGGAGAGACATCCCCAAAATCATTGTGTGGAAGCACGATTTTTCAAAGAAATAAATCACAATAAGCACAGAGGCTAAGGAAGGAATACACATCCAGGAGAGAAGTCCCTGCTGGGCAGAGGAATGATCCTACAGTTATTATCCATGCATAAGAAAGCAAGGAATTTGAATCTAAATCTTTAACAACGAAGTGAAAGACAATCGATTTGGCTCCTGGCTGAATTCTCAGGCACAGACTAATAACTTAAAGGATAAAGGAACAAAAGAGAAAATCACAATTTCTTTGTATTAAAAACAATAAAAACACGGACAAAAATAAAATAGTGGCCCGAAAACCAAAACACAGTCTTCCTCGATAATAATACAAACGTAGTAATAATCCCAACCAGAACCGGGAACTACAATAAAACGCAGTAATAAAAAAAGGCTCAGACACATAAATGTAGTGACCCTTTTTCAATTTCACACGATGCACTATCACCCAAATAAAAATTCATATGCATAACTAAATGAGCCTTTTTCTTTTAACAACATCTACACAAGAGAGATTTCGACAATAAAGAAATGCATGAACACAAAATTGAGCTAATATTCAATAGAAATTATGCACATGCATACCGTAGCCAAATGTGAATGCTCTGAAGTCGTTGTCCAGTGCGTGCTCCGTCCAGCTCTTGCTTTCCAACCGATGTGTCCTCACTAGTACCTCCCATCCAACGCTATGGGTACTCTTCTTCCCCCTAAGCCCCCCGAACCGCAAATGGGCCACACACATTATACCAGAGAATGCTAGCACCCAACTCACCTCGCAAGGTCAAGCTACCACTCGTTACCGGAGCTGGGTATCCCTACTCTCACAAGAGAAAGTTCAGTCAAGATGAAATTTCAGCAACGTAACGTTATGCAAGACATATGTGATCCATACACCTCTTCTGCCATCCTTTTTATAGAGTTTGTTAGTCATTAGTTTTCCAAACCCTCATTAGATTCATTTTTCATTTATTTAATTAGGAAAAACCTCCCCCATACACATGTTGCCTGATCCCCTAGTTGCACCAGAAAATCAATTTATTAATTAATTAAATATTCCTATTTCCCTCACCCACTCAAAAGCGTTCCTAAAAAGGCTCCTTGGTATCCCATTATTCCCTCACAATTCTTAAATGAATTACGCCATACTTAATTCCTAGTTGAGTTCATAAATAGAAAGTTCTAAGGATAGATTTCTTACTAAGTTAGACATTCCCCTTTTTCTTTAAGTTTCCCCTTTTCTTTAAGTTTCCCCTTTTCCTTAGGTTTCCCCCTTTTCTTTAAGTTTCCCTTTTTCTAAAATTTTCCCCTTTTTATAAGTTTAGAATTAACAGGTTTAGACAAAAACAACCAAATACCTCTTTTATTAATTAAACCTTTATTAAAATTTCCACTTTAATTATTAATTCTTGAATTTTCTTTACCTCCTTCTTGTTACATGTCTAATTAGTTTTTTTTTTCAAAGGTTCTACTCAGACCTAGGTTTTCAATTCACTAGGCTTGGCGACAGTTTTTAAGGGAAAATTTATTATTAAACTTTACTTATCACATCATTAATTTTAATGTCGACCAGGTCCTAAGGAGGCATAGTTTAATAGACATCAGGTTTATTAACTTACCATAGTTAAAATCGCGATGTGCCCTTCAGGACACACCACGTGCTCCAAGGGTGTCACTCGCCTCTTTCTGGTTTATTCGCGCAACATTCCCTTCCAGACACGCTACGTGTTCCAAGGGTGCCACTTTCCTCTTAACTGAATTTGGTAGACATGTAACCCCTAGAGTCAGTACTTCGTTAGGTGATCTTGTGGGAGACTAAGGGACTCTAAGGAATAAGGACCCTACCTTATTGCATGCCTGTTAGAATCATCATGAACGACTATCACATTCTTCCCTCACGACATCGTGGGTCTCTCAAGCTAGGTAATCGTTAACCTACAGTTTGAGCCACGGAGGTACTGCTAGTAGGTTGTGGTAGGGTTGGTTCCACACCTCTCCCTCAATGTCTTTGGTTGTCATGCGTGACCCCTTTAATCCAAATGTGAGTTTGGTCGGTAGGATATCGTCATCCTGCATCCTTCAATGAATCATGTCAGCAATAAAAATCAACATCATAATATATAATCATATGTACATGCATCAAATCAACAACATTCAAACCCTAACAATCCACTCCCAGACTCAGTCTGGAGTCTAAGGGGTTTCATTGATGCCTCAACATCCTCAACATCCAGAGCCCTGCACACTCAGGAGAATCCAGTCAATAGCACCTATATATGTAAGTACAACAAAATAACATATCATCAAATCATAATCATAACAAAATAACATATCTCATAATCATAATCAAAACAATCAATAGTATAATAACCTGTATTACTTGCACGCAACTGTCCTCAAAATAAATTTTTCTCAGTGTTCGCAAGAGCAAGATGTTACATACACCCCCTCTTGTTTTAAGCTTCATCCTGAAGTTTCACAGTATGTAAGTGCCAAAATAAAGTGTGTCAACATATCATAGGTCTAGCTATGTTGGCCCTTGGTGATGGAAGAAAGTGAAGATTAAGGAGGAAAGGAAAAGTATGAAATGCGCAGAAGGAAGATGGACTGAGGATGGGTTGAAGTGGCCAAAGGAGCATAAAAGAAGGAGTGAAGTAAGGGAAAATGAGTTTTTGAACGAGAAGATCAAGGAATACATATCGACAAAGAAGATGGATCGCAGAAAACTCAGCAAATGGAAAAATCCACCAACAGACGCTTTGGAGAACCTCATGGGAAAGAAGGAAAGACAGGTCGATGAAGCCCTAAAAATATAGGTCAAGTTGACCTAGGGTTTTGGATCTAGGGTTTTGACACCTAGATGTTGCCATGTAATGTATAAATAATGGTCAAGGAGAGTCGAGAGGGTCGGTCAATAGTTGGTTCGTCATTGTGGGTTAAGAGAGTGATTATTGTTGATTGAGTAAGAGAAGTATTGTGTGTAAGTGTGGTCTTGGATTGTAAGATCTTCAGTTGGGTGAAAATATCGACCCTGCAGTAGGGTGCACAGGGAGGGGAGAGAAAGAGAGAGAAGGAGAGAAAGATATTTGTAGCTAAGTGCGTATATAGATCTGTATGTTTCCATTTAATATATCAAGGAACATAGTTCTGTGGACGTAGCCCTAGGGAGAGGGTGAACCACATATATCTTGTTGTCCTCTGTGGTTGATGTTGTGTTCTTGGATTTATATTATTCTTTTATTGCATTATTGTGCTAGATACGAGATATAACTTTGCAAAGTAGGCTTAAGTTGGTAAAGAATAACTATATCTCTGTGTGTTTCTACCTTGGATCCACTTTTCATTTCCCCTGGTTGTAGACACATGTGTCTTGCAACCCCCTATTGCTACTTCGGATGAGACTACATCTGCTCCACAGGTGTTTCTGAAAGGGCCAGTAGTTAGGGCTTGTTGGTGTGTTGTTAGAGTTGAACCCTGGGTAACCCCTGTGCTAAAGAATGGTTCCATTTCTAGAACCTTCTTGAGGGAATGTCAAGGTGGTTTCTATCGAAGACAAAGATTCATAAGTGGATAAAAGAACAAGAAAAGGACTTCACTAAATCCCAAAACAAGAACCCTAATATTATTACATAAGACTGGTTGGGAAGGTATATCTTTACTGATACACACAAGATTTTCTTTGGAGGAATTCATAAGGAGCTATACGAGTGGTTAGCCAGATTAGAAGATACCCAATTTAAAATAATATCTAGACCACCTATGGTTTGGACATCGACGATGATCAAGAAGGTCAAGAGAGTTGATAACACTGTGTCAAGAGAATTAGATCACTGGTTTGATAGCACCATTGGAGGGTATATTAATGAGTTTTCTATCGATAGAGTAGAGTCATATAGCCAAGAAGAAAGATATTTATTTAAGGGACCTAGAGGAAAATTTTTACACTTTTTAAAGTTGAAGATCAAGATGTTATTGCATGAGAAGAACATATTAAGGATACAGTAATTGGTCATATTGAAAAGCTAATGTTCAAGAACTCAGAAAATGACAGTGACATAGAGGTTGGACACACACACTGTGGGAGAACCTTCAAAGAGGTTCCTCTGGTAAACCTGTTTGAGCAGAGCCACAAACCACTAGCATAGGATGAAGGGTTCTATAGTGGAGAGGAAGAAGAGTTATTGAATGAGGAACATTAAGAGTCCGATAGGCCAGAGGAGAGGAATACTAAAGAACCTCGCTAAGAAGAATAAAAAACTTCAGGGACTGCGCCTACCATTGAAGTAAGTAATATTACTCCTCTTGTTGTCTTAGCAGCGTTAAGTAACCAGAGTAGTCATAGTTACTAGAGCACTCAAAGCATTGTTACCAGCAGTTTAGTACATACTCATTCAAGAAACCTAGGAGGATCTATGGCATATGAAATTAGGTTACCTATATTTAGAGGAGATGGATCTAAATATCCTGATCAACACTAGTTTTTATGCGAAGATATATGGAGTATTAAGAAAGTCAATGACGAAGCTGTTAAGAGATCAATTTAGTACTACCTTGAGAGACTGCACACTAAGTTGGTACATGAAGTTTTTTAAAGGGACTGTACATCCTAAACTGCTTAATGATATCAAGACTTCGTTGAGTGAAGAATTCAAGAAACCCAAGTCAGAGTCACAGTGCATTACAAAACTGAAATAAATCAAGAAGAGAGTAGTTGAACCTATTTGGGAGTTTGATAAGAGGTTTAAGAACTTGACATGCCATTTGAGTTTTCAGATTCTAGATGAGAAGAATAAGGAATTGTTCAGATCTTCCCTCTTACCACACATCAGAGTCACTCTGATGCAAAAAAAGGTTGGTTCATGGACTGAGGCACTGGAGATCGCCATGAAGCTAGAATCATCCCCTATGGGAAAATCCAGCTCAGGTATGAATCAAATTTTGAGTCAACTAACTGGCTTATCTCTGCAGATTGAAGATATGAAGAAATAAAAGGGAAAAGATAAAATAGAAGACATCCGGTGCATCATATGCAAATTAGAAGGACATGACAAGGAGAATTGTCCCCTATTTAATGAGTACTTGGCCTCTAGAGCTCTGAGCCCTTTGAAGCAGGTTACTCTCCCCTGGTGCAAGGTTTGTAGAAATAGGCATCACCCTGGGGAATGTTATTACATGCAAAAATATTTCCAGACACCTACCAATCTTTATTGCGCATTCTGTAAATCCATGGGGCGCGACGAGAAGGATTGTAGGGATTATGACCTCTTGCATGAAAGGTCAAGAGATACATATAGAATTCAAGGAGAGATGCAACAAGAGGGAAATACTACGCAATTTAATTCCCCAGGAAGAGGAAACTTCAACCCTCACTGTGGATTCAGAGGAAGAGGAAGAGGAGGAGGCATGGGTCAAGGTCGAGGTCAGATCATTTGCTATAAATGTGCCTAGCCAGGCCACTTGGAAAGGGATTGTCAGAACCCTTGTACCACTTGCAGCTACTAAAACCCATTTGAATATGTTATTAAAGATTGTATAATACTGCTATCCAAACTACAGGAGAGATGGGGAGGAAATCGAAAAGTACAACTATTTTCAGCAAAACCTCACGGAGAGGACCCCAGAGTCATTTTTATTACTAGAGGAGGTGTTGTTACAGGAGAATACAAGGTGACCCCATAAAATACTACAGAGGGATCAAGGGTCAGAAGAGTTGTAGAGAAGACACAAGTGTTTGATCCAAGGAAAGAAAAGAAGACGTTTGAAGAGGAAAGAAGAGAATTTGGAAGAGATCAAGCTTCTTCATCAAATACATAGCCAAAAGTGAGAGAATGTGGAATGCCTCTGGCATTTGATCACTCATCTACGCTTGGAGATGGAAAAGAGGTAAGAAATCTTGTCAGTTTCTTATATACATTCATTGATTTGATTAAAGATGAAAGAGTTGTGCAAGAACTACAACACTTGAATAGACAGTATGCGATAGTAAGGGTAGATCCTTTGTTGAATAAAGAAGTACATCAAGTATCTAGAAAGAGAAGGACAAACAAGGGACTACACCTTAATTCTTAGATTGGAGATTATAACATAGATTATGTGGTCCTCGACTTGGGATCAAAAGTCAACGTGATGATGAAACAGACCTGGGAATTGATGGGAAAACATAATTTGATTTATTCCCCTATCAGGCTCAGTATGTCTAATCAGTTGGAAGTAAGCCCCTTTGGAAGACTAGAGAATGTCCATGTGGACATCAATAGGGTGAGTACATTTACAGAATTCGAAGTGATTGAGATAGTTGATGATAGTTGTCCTTATCCTTTGTTGTTAGCAATTGATTGGGCTTTCAACAATTCCACTATAGTTGACTTAAATAAAATAAGAATGACATTTGAAGGTGACGGCCTTAGGGTCATTGCACCTCTGGATCCTGATGAAGGTCACAGATACACAGAACTCATCAGAGAAGGAGATCGTGCTTATGATCTCAAGAACATATATAAATTGACAACAAGACAACATGATTACATTAATCCTACAATAGATGGAAATTTAAACTGGAGAAGTGAGAGTGCATGATCATCAGACTCAGAAAAAGCACTAGAGAACTAGCATAATAGGTTGTATGAAGTCTCCACATGACTATGTGCCATATTGACCAAGGAAGTTCACTAGATTGGCACAAAAGTAAGTAATCTGCCCACATTTGATGGTTTAAATCATCTAGAAGATTTCTTATTGGAATTTGAAGAAATTGTACCAGTACAACAGAGGTTGTTGGAACTGGATGAAGCCTCGAAAGAAATGCCAGCAAGATGGCGGGGAACACACAAGAATAAGATCGTGGAGTGGGTGAAATGTTGCACTTTGATGACAGTTCTCTTTTCAGACCAATTTGAAGGGTGCGAAGTTCGATACACAGGTCAAAGTTGTCCGAAGGACCATGTGCAAAGTTGTGAGGAGGCATGGAGCAACATTCCTCAAGAACAATGGGTGTATAAATTCATTAACAATTTGGACATAATGCCTATCAATTGGTATCTTCAAGCTGAATTGCACCTCACCACTGCAGATTGGCATGGTATGACTTAGAATATTGTAGCTACATTTTTATTTGAAAGTTAGCACCCCACAGTAGATAAGGATTTACAAGTTGTAAGACATAAAGTCCTTAAGGAGGCACCTAACCGTTGTGTTGAGGAAGAGGAAGATGAATGGACTACACCTCTTCAAAACTTACAGGGTTGTTACAATATCAATGTTGATGAAGAAAATGATCTTAGGAAGGTGAACATCGTAGAAACTAAAGGACAGAGAGACATAGAAGGGCCAGGGTTTGAACTACCTTTCATTGGACAACCAATCAAAATAAAGAAAGTTAATATTGGAACAAAGAAAGCACCTAAGTTGGCCAACGTTGGAGATTATTGGGATGATGCCACTATTGATTAGATCATATAATTACTGCATGAATACCAGGACTTGTTTCGAACCAAGTTCACAAACATGAAGGGAATTAAAGGGCCCATGGGAGAAATGAAGATCCCCTTGAAACCAGACGCAAGGCCAGTCAAGGAGAGACCTTACAGAATGAATCCCAAGTATAAGAAGAAATTCAGGATTGAATTAGACAAAATGCTAGAAGCAGGAATCATAGAACCTGTTGAAGAATTAGAGTGGATTATCTATATGGTGGTCTAGGATAAGAAGACAAGAGAGATTAGAATCTGTGTATATTTAAGGAAACTGAATGATGCATGTTTACATTATTGATTCCCTACACTGTTTACTGACGAAGTGTTAGATAATGTGGGAGGATAGGAAGTTTACTCCTTCATAGATGGATTTTCAGGTTATCACCAGATCAAGATTATTAAGGAAGATTGCCATAAGACCACATTTTCAACATAATGGGGTCCTTTCCAGCACACAGTGATTCCCTTTGGATTGAAGAATTCACCAGCCATCTTTTCAAGGGTGGTGGTCGAAGAATTCAAGGAGTTTTTACATAAATGTTTGGAAGCATATTTTGATGATTAGACTATTTTTATCTTATTGAAAAATAATATTGAATGTTTAAGACTAGTGTTGGATAAGTGCAGGCAATGTCAGATTTCCCTGAACCTGAAGACATGTATTTTCTTTTCACCCTTTGTAGTGCTTCTAGGGCATATTGTGTGTAAGCAGGGTTTGTTGGTAGATCCTTCCAATATTGCCATCATTGTCGATCTACCTCCTCCTACTTCGGCTATACAATTATGCACTATGTTGGGACATCCTGCATACCACAAAATTTTTATCAAGGGCTATGCACAGATAACAACACCAAGGGAAAATATTTTAAAGAAAGACTGTAAATTTCAGAGGTCAGAGGAAAGTCAACAGAGCTTCGACACACTAAAGCAGAAGATGGTCATTGCGCCTATCTTGGTTTTCCCAGACTGGAGTAAGGAATTTCATGTGCTTGTCGATACTTCATATATTTCATTAGAAACATTGTTAGCACAACCAGAAGTAGGAGATATTGATCACCCGCTAGCCTTTCCTAGTAGAAAGATCTCTACATCCAAGATAAATTACACTACCACTGAAAGAGAAGGTCTAGCTATGGTATATGTGTTGTAGAAGTTTTGACACTACTTGCTGGGAGGGCACTTTAAGATGTTTACTAATCAATATGGGTTGAAATACTTAGTCAACAAGCCAATGTTGGGGGCAAGATTATGAAGATGGCTACTACTATTCCAAGAATATGATTTTGAGATTGTGGTCAAGCGAGGGAGAATGAACAAGGGACCTGACCACTTACCAGTTTGGAGGAACCTAGGTTAGAACATGGAGAGGAACCTACCAGTTTGGAGGATACACTACCATATGCACAGTTGTTGGCCATTAGAAAGGTGGATGATCACTTTGTCGAGATAGTCTAGTTCTTGTCTACAGGAATGGAACCCCACGAATATACAATTATCCAGAAGAAAAAGTTGGTAGTTCATGCTATACATTTTTCACTTATGGTTGGACAACTATATAAGACGAGACCTGATGAGATCTTGAGGAGATGTTTTATGGAGGCAGAAATACCACTGATTCTGGAAGAAGTGTATGAAGGCATCACAGGAGGACATTATGCAGGGAAAGAAACAACGCAGAAGGTTCTTAGAGCTGGCCTCTGGTGGCCCTCTTTACACAAAGATGATAAGGAATACTACAAAACTTGTGATGTATGCCAAATAGTTGGGAAATTGTCTAGAAGATATGATATACCTTTAGAGCCTAAGCTAACTTTACAGGCATTTGAGAAATGGGCCATTAATTTTGTGGGACCTATTAACCTGCTAGGAAACCACACAGGAGAGAGATACATTATCATTGAGACATAGTATTTGACCAGATGGTCAGAAGAAAGAGTATTTTGGGATTGTCGTGCAACTATAGTTGCGCAGTTCATATTTGAGGATATCATAACAAGGTTTGGATGCCCAAAGATCCTTATGAGAGATCAAGGTACTCATTTTGTTAATAAAACTATTGAATCCTTGACTCAAGAATTTAAAGTTCATCATCAGAAGAGTACACCATACCACCCACAATAAAATGGTACATTCGAAGATTTCAATAAGATCTTGGAGACAACGCTAACGAAGATTTGCAATGTGAACAAGGATGATTGGGATTTGAGAGTGCCATCAGTATTATGGGCTTATAGAACCACTTGCAAGAAGATGACAATGTAGACTCCATTTAAGTTGGTTTATGGTCTGGAAGCAGTGGTACCTATGGAATGTTTGGTTCCTAGTCTAAGAATTGCATCATTCATAGATATGGATGACACTGGCATTGTTCAAAATAGGCTTGCGTAGTTGGTAGAACTAGAGGAAGACAAGCTTATTGGAGGATTTCATCAGCGGGTACAGAAGGAACGAGAAAAGTCTTACCATGACAAACACATCAAGAAGAAAGCATTTAAGCAAGGAGATCTGGCATCG
>JZKD02S0481062.1:3676-17162 GCA_000966675.3 Picea glauca | reverse complement strand
AATGGTCTGCACTCGACCAGACATTTCCCATGCAGTGGGAGTGTTGAACATATACATGTTTACACCTGGGAAGGAGCACTAGACAATTTTCAAGAGAGTATTCAAGTATTTGTGTGCCACAAAAGATTATGCTATATGATACCAAGGAAAACCTGGAGGTGACAGTGAATTAAATGTACATGTCTTCGTCGACACCGACTGGGCTAGAGATCTAGATCAATGAAGGTCGACCAATGGATATATGTTCAAAATATTCGGTGGAGAAATCAATTGGATGAGTAAGCGACAGGAGGTTGTAGCTCTATCAATAATAGAAGTTGAATACATGGTAGCCACTCAAGGAAGCAAAGAAGCAGTATGGATGCAAAGGTTGTGTTCAGGAATCGGGTTTGAGTAGAGAGCTATGAAGATAAGTTGTGACATTCAAAGCACAATATTCTTGGCAAAGAACCTTGCTTATCATTCTAAGACTAAGCACATTGATGTACAATTCCATTTCATGAGAGACATGGTGGAAATCAACAAGGTGCTACTCGAGAAAGAAGACACGTTGGAAAACATAACAGACTCTTTGACCAAGTCTGTGAGTGTTGTGAAGTTCTCTTGGTGAAGAGAGGCAATGGGCATTGCTGCCCTGGGTCTGTGAACAATAATTCAAAGGTCTCCTAGTTTCAACAAAGAAGACAACAAGTGGGAGAATGTTGGGTTGTTGTATTCTATGCAGTGAAAGTCCAGTCGAGGTGGATCGATTGATAGTCTAAGTCGAGGTGGATAGACAACAAGTCAAAGGTCAAGGTGAGTCGACCGGGTAAAGTCAAAGTCAAAGGTCGAGGTGGTTTGACATGGTAAAGACATCGACAAAAATTCGAAGAGGTCAATCAACAAGAGGTCAAAAGGCGGGTGTGTGGCAACTGATTGAAGACTGAATGAAGGTTGACTGGTAATCCAAATTGGTAGTCAATTGTAACAGAATCTCGAGATTTGTGGGATTTTTAGCCAATGATTTGCGTGGATCTGTAACTATTTTTGGGCGCCTTTTCTTTAGATTTTTTCCTGCTATAAAAATAAGGTGTGTTGCAATGTTGTAAAGGGTAATGAATCAATCTTTAGATGATGAATGGATAATTACAAAGAGTCTGTAATCGTAGAGGTTGTTGGTCATGTAGATGTAAACCGAATTGGCTATAGGGTTGATCTTGTGTAAGCAAAAGGGTATGACGTCGATTTTTTCTTAGGTGTGGACCAAGGTTAGACATGTAACCTTTTAGTCTGAATGAATAATACAACAAGAGAGCATAATGCTCAAGGAATGTTGGTTTTCCCGATTTGGGTTTCCAGGGTAAAATCTCTATGTATTGTGTGTTTGTTTTGTCATTTACTTTCTTGTTTAAGATAAATATTTCTTCCTCTCTTCTACTAGGTTTATTGTGGAAGTGTGTCCTCATTTCCTAACATCCCTCTTGTGGAGTCCTATCCCCCCATACTCTTTCGTCTTACTTGGTCTGCAACAATGATATGTTTTATTAATAAAAATGAGTGTGATTACATAATACATTTGTTAGGCTCACTAGCCTAATCACACAGGCACTCTGGCCCAAAACATCCTAGATTACTAGCCTATAAATCATATGTACATTTACAATTGGGGTTCTCCCTTAGGGGTATTACAATGAGACTCCACCTTATCCCATGCAACGTCATTGAATTCTCCTCCCCTCCTCACACATGCTCTTGACCTTTCTATTTATCAACCATCCCCTTCACTCCCATGTGGAATTTACTCCTCAGGCTTCTCGTCCTTTTCGAGAGCCATCCTTTGTACCTGGTGGCTCCTGCTCTCCCTTAGCCACCCTATGTTCTCGTCACCCTTACCCTATGACTTCACTCCGCACATTTGGATTTATTTGTTCGTCTCAGACCTGGATTTTGAACTTGCACACCTGTCCTCATCTCATCATGGAAACGAATGACAAATCTCGTCACTATTTATGGCAAGGAATTTATTTCCCTATGTGTTGTATTGTTTCTCCCATCACATTCACAATTTGGAATTTCATTCTCCGTTTGAGGTCTACATTTCCAGTTAGTTTCACTCCTAATAAGCCTTCCATTCACAAGCATCACATAGTGTCTGTGGCAATGGAAAGGAGAAATTCGAGTGGCTCAAGGAGAAGTAAGGAGCTAAATGGACAAAGAATAAAATGAGCTCATCTTCATTGTGCAATCTCTCAGGATAAAGGTTAAAGGTCTGTCAGCACAAGTCCTCTCTATCCTGGAGATCATAATTCAACATTGACAAGGCCAACAACAAATGTAATATGAGTGTGCATCAAATCTCCATCGACAACTTCAGAGGGAGATTCGTTCCCATGGGTCTTCCAACAACTCCCAGACTTAAATTCCCCACCTTCGAACTTCAGAGACACAACCTCGGCTGGTTAGGATCCTCTTAAATCCCCCTAATCTAATGCAATGTCTTTTTGTACTCATTCTCGACATCTTTTGTAGAGTCTACACAGTGAATTTTTTTTGTAGTCAAGTATAGTTCAAGGTTTATAGAGACACATAATGAATCTTTCTCTGGTGTCCAATATGTAATTCTGGGAGTTCTGAGTCTGAAATTTTTTACTATCTATGTACATCTTCTACGTTTCGTGCATCTTTTATCAATATAATTTCTCCAGTTTTTGTGAAAAAACAAAAAGAATCCATGTTGAGATTGACATTAGTGAGGGATTACCAAATATGATGATGTTACAGTAAGGTGATTTTCATTAGGAAAATTATTTATTATGAGAATACGACATTTCAGTGTCGATTTGTTCAACAACGAGGGCATCTCTAGGTTTTGTTTCTTCGTGCATGCTCATTTTCAACAAGGAACAAAGGACATAAACCTATACCAAAAAATAACAAGAATGTGAACCACTAGATTTGGAGAATGTAGAAGACCCAAATGACATAACTCTGAACTTTACAGTTCTAGAGATGGAAAACACTATTGGTGTAAAAGTGATGCACGAGGACAAATAAGATGAGACGAATCCCTTGGAGATGGTAGTTATAAATGAAGGTCCATCAGGAGGAATAAGATAATATATGAATATGGGAATTCTAATTCTGATAAGGATTTGGCACAACTTTCAAATACTAGACATTTGATTTCTCCTTCGAATCTGATTTTTGATTCATCTTTAATCACCGTGGAACCTTTTTCAAAGCTGTGGCAAAAGGTTAAAAATAAAAAAGGCTAAATGGGTAGGACAGAAGACTATTTTTTATTAAGACAACAATAAAATGTTCATTAATTTGTAATATTATCACATATACATTTGTTTGTAGTAGGAGGACATCTTCCCAACTCTTATGAAATGCTCTTGTAATATTTAAATATACTCTATTTTCTTCTTTTTGAATCATCTTTGTTTGTGGAAAAAATAGTATTGATACTATTAAAAATATTATCATATCTATTTTTTAAGAAATTGAGAATTTATAAAAAAGAAATTGAGAATTTATAAATTAATATATTATTAAAAGTTATTAATTCACATTAAAATTTAATTTCAAAATATTTATAACAATATCGATCTTTTTAACATATTAACTTATGAGAAGTTTGAAGATTTATAAAAATTTCTCTACAATCTATGCATAAAAATAAAATTTTAAAATAAATCAAATAATTCTTTACCAAGTTTTACTTAACAAAATTATTATTATTTAATAAAATTTTAAAATAAATCAAGTAATTCTTTACCAAGTTTCACTTAACAAAATCATTATTATTTAATAATTTACCACTTTTAGTTCTACTTAACAAAATCATTATTATTCAATAATTTATGGATAAAATATATCATTTATATAATATTTATAAATTAATTTTTTTTATTATTCAATAATTTACAGATATCCTCGGATGGGGTGATAGTGGACAACACGCGTCCAACGGAGCAGCCAGGAGAGAGCCACTGTGGCGCCAACCACGTGCCTCTCCCTCCCGCCACCTTAATGACTTTAAGACTACCTTGCATGAGGCAGGGCTCCATTACTCTCAGTGCGCCCTGTTCTGCCTTGTCGTCCCTTCGATGGACCAGCGTCATGGTTTGGCCTTTACTCTGTGCATGTGGATGTTTAATGAATCGCATCAGCTACTCGAGTTATTTGAACCACACCAAATGCTCTGAATAACTCATTCTCTCTCATTTGATTTCTCCAAAGCTCGACCTCTTGCCAAGCTTCTCTTTGGTTTGTTGTCGCTCTCTCCTAGTCGTTTTCACCCTCCTGGTGTTTTAGAGATGCCTAAGCAGTGAGGAAAGTCTAAACAAGGTTCGACATGGTAGCCTAGCCGACCCTGTTTGTCTCTCCACCCTCTACCTGCACCCTCCCACAGTTCCTCCTCGTCGTTGGACACCTCGTCCTCCTCCCTGACGTAGTCGACTCATACTCCAACCAACCTCCCGCCCCTTTCTTCATCGTTTGCCTACAGGATGGAATGGCTTGATGTCTCGGTGACCTCACTGGGATTCATCCTAGTACCTCCAGGAAACTCGGGCTCTACTTCGTACCCAGGTTTATTGGCTCCCCCTAATTCACCGGCTCGCTCGGCTTCCCAATCGCTTCAGGCAAGCCAAAACTCACGACAACAACCTTTCTCACGAGCTGACTCCAGTGCAGAACCAGATTCTGAATTGCAAACAGGCCTTGCATTGTTGCAAGGCCTGGTATTTGACTTGCGAAGGGACTTGGATGACCTCCGGTTTCGCCTGGAGATTTTGGACGGCAAGGCTTCACAATTCCTGCACTTGCTCTCAGCAATGCAGGGTGCCCATCACCCCCCAGTAGAAGAAGCTCAAGCTGAAGGAGTTGTGACACCAATATTAGCACCAGCTCCCCCACTGGGGACTTTGGAGCATGAAGCACCAGGCCAAGAGGGGAACGTGCCACCAGCCCAGCTAGAGGATTCCATGCAACTGGATGGGACACCAGTCGAGGAGGAACCAACTCCTCTCGGGGACTCGACACCCAACGCCTTCTTCCCAGACATGTGGCAACATTACAGCCCCACTATGTGATATGTCCAGGTGTTGTTTTTATTATGCTATGTGTGTGAATGTTGTTTTGCATTATGATAGCCACCTTTATTAGATATTGTCAATGGTTATTACTGTTATGATGGTTAATGTTAGGGACCAAAATTTTGGGTTTTGTTAATGTCAGTAGATACCTTTTTATGCTCTGTAGCTTAAGACTTAAACTTTGGTAATGTTTGGTTGGCTGAGTTGGTTTCCCCTCTGGGCAACTCAGTGTTTACAACATGGAACAATGGATGTTTTTTTGTAACCCTGATTTTGACAGAATTTTATACAATCTTACTTATAAAAAACTAAAAAATTATAGATAAAATATATAATTTATATAATATTTATAAATTAAAAAATTTTAATATTAATTTTTTAATGAGTCAATATTTTAAATAAATTAAAAATAAATTTATTTTCATCTACTGTACTATGGTCGTTGTCTAATTGTTCTATGAAATGGGTTTTTTCGCCAGAATCCGACGATATAAATCTACACGAAATCACTATTTTTTGTTGTTTAAAATCCATTTATGAATGCAGAAATGGATTCAGCATGTTGAAAAACCTTTGAGGCAGTCGTATTATACAAAAATAATCACTCAAATCTGTGAATCGAACAATTTCTCGCTGGATTTCAGGCAAAGATCCCTAGGAAATATCATTGAAAAAGAGTCATTTTTACACTAAAAGTTGTACATCTATTGAGAATGGCCATATTTAATGGGCTTTTAATTACAAATGAGCTTTTAATCAAGAGGATTTCATATGGTCAGAATATTCTTCGTCGTCACAATAAATGAAAGGTTGTGATTTCAAGCCTTAACTTCCTTGCATGACAAAACATGTACGCTCATCATTAAAAATGGTGATTAACCTCATTATCATAATAATGGTCGATGCCATTACTAATATCGACTTTAGGTTTAGTTTTTTACTACTCTTAGTTTTTTTACTGCATAGTTAGACCACTTCAAATTTAGGTGTTTACTGATTTTAGGTTTTTACTATGCTTGAGTGTAACATACCCATGGTGGAGCGTAAAAATTTCATTCTTCTTACAAAAAATCAATACCCTCATTCGGGGTCTCTATTCCATTCTTCTCTTCCATAGTTTTCCAGCCATGGTTTCCATGCTCCGAACCGAGTTCAGAGCGAGCAGATATCCTCTCCCAAGTGCTTTGGGTTCTTCCATCCCTCTATACTTGCATATGACCGCGGGCTATGACCATACTTCAAGAAAACCACCGCGTGAATCCTCTAGAGTGGCAAATCTTCGAAGTTCACAATCCGACGCCGCATGTCCTCAGGGATTTCGATGACCCTGATTCACTTCGGGACTTCGATGTTCAGGATTTTCAAACACTCCAAATCCCTTTCTCTCTGAAGTACTTCGTACCCGGAGTTATAGATCAAGTGCCACATGTCCCTCGTGATCGACGACTGTGATCCACTTCGGGACTTCGACGTTCGAGAGTTTTGAACGCTCCAAATCCTTTTCTCCTTTGAAGTACTCCATACCCAGAGTTATAGATAGAGTGCCACACATCTCTTGTGATCGATGACTATTATCCACTTCGGTACTTTGACATTCGGGAGTTTTGAACACTCCAAAGCCTTTTCTCCTCCAAAGTACTCCATACCTGGAGTTACATATCTAGCGCCACATGTCCCTTCACGATCGACGACTATGATCCACTTCAAGACTTCGGCATTCGAGAATTTTGAACACTCCAAAGCCTTTTTTCCTCGAATTACTCTGTACCCGGAGTTACAGATCGAGCGCCATGTGTCCCTTCGCGATTGAATACTGTGATCCACTTCGAGACTTCGGCGTTCAGGAGTTTTGAACACTCCAAAGCCTTTTCTCCTCTGAAGTACTTCATACCCGGAGTTACAGATCTAGCGCCATGCGTCCCTTTGTGATCGACATCTGTGATCCACTTCAGGACTTCGACATTAGGGAGTTTCAAACATTCCAACTCCTTTTTCCTCCGAAGTACTCCGCACCCAGAGTTACAGATCGAGTGCCACGAGTCCCTTCACGATCGATGACTGTGATCCACTTCGGGACTTCACTCCTCGCGTTCCTCCGGAGTGTTCTTCTCTAGAGTCAACGATCTACTGCCATGTCCCTTCATGTGCTAATGGCTAGAATCTACTCTGGCCTTCGACACTTCGGGGATTTTCGAAGCACCTCGAATCCTCCGGAGTCCTGAAGTCCTGGACTCCCGGAATCCTAGTCATTTCACCAACCACGTGGGCAAGGTATGTGTGTTCCATGGGCTGACACATAGTTCTGTCAGGGGTGACACATGCCCTCGTCGCTCTAGTCTAATCATCTTTCAACCTCCCTCAGGTTTTCATGGTCATGATTTGGCCAATACCGATTTGTTCACCGATCGACGGTTCACAGTGATTGCGGCGCCCCAACGTGCTCACTCTTTATTGGAAATCTCAATCTACGCAATCAAAAAAGTACTATCCCAACTCGGTTTAATCATGGTCGTTGATCCTCCACCCTGATGATATCAATGACGTTGGTGAATTGTGGGACATGAACTAGAACGTCTGCTAATTTCACCTTCGCGCTCCGCAATTATTCCCCACCATCGATCTTCGTTCACAGATTGATGGTTCACAGCGATTGCGGGGTCCAATCTCCGCAATCTGGGAAGTGGTCGCCCGACTCTGTCTAATCATGGTCGTTGATCTTCCATCCCCAACGAGATCAACGATGTTGGTTGATTGTGAGCTGTGAAATAGCATGTCTGCTAATTTCACCTTTGTGCTTCGCAATGTTTTCCAACCATCGATCTAATCAAGCGACTGGTGTTTGATTCGTTAACTCCAGTGGGTCTTTGATTCAATCTGACGACTGAGATAGGTTTTCCTCCCGATGAATGATTCGCATTCATCTCCTTAGCCAGGTTCTCTATTCATCTATGGCTCTTGTTACTTAGGGAGTTATGGTAACTTTGACTATCATGAAGTTTGACATTCCAGGCGTCAAACTCCCGAAACTCCAAAACCATTTTGAACTAGCTCCTATCGGCTTAGCACAGGGTTCTTAGACCCAAGTCACATGGACCTTCAGATGACTCTCGGGCTATGAGATCTACTCTTAGCCAGGTTTTAGTTAAGGTCATGGGCGCGAGTTCAAGGTCTCTTAGGCTACTGGTTTGAAGGAAACGCCTTCCTAATTCGCAGAACCTTAAATTCTGAAACAGGGTGGTGTAAACTCGTGAGGTTACCTAGATGGTAGCAGTGCCAAGAGGCTTGCTCCGATTCCGGAGCTGTGAGGTAGCTCCCTGGGGAAAACACCTTCGAGAGTTAAACTGAAGCATAGGGGAAAAACATAAGCATAAGTTCTCAAGGAAACCAAAGTATATACATAATTTAACCTTTTCAATGCAGAAACCATTTACAGATAAGTAAATACATGCATGCAACTATTAATTCCCAATTCAACGCATAAAGTATGGAAACACTTATTAGAACCAGATAACGTGAAGCAATTGTTGGAAGGGGTTCTCGTTTCTACTGCACCTTGACCAAAGTGTTTCCACTACACCTTGACCTGTGCAATGGTTTGGTTCTTGATTGAGGTTTCCTTCCTGTCTAGTATGCATTGAGGTTCTGGCAAGAATTCTCCCTCCGACTCCACCTTGATCACAAACCAGTAAATTATATGATTAGAATCGTGTACATATTTCTTCAATAATGAAACATGGAAAACATTATGTGCCTTTAATGTGGAAGGGAGTGCTAGCCTATAGGCTATAGGTCCCACTCTATCTAAGACTTCAAAGGGTCGACAATATCAAGGTGTCATCTTGCACAAGCTCCCATTCTCAGGGAACTGTTCCTGGGTCTAACTCTGAGATAGACATCGTCTCTTGTCTTGAACTCTCTAGGGATTCTCTTTTGGTCGGCGTAGCTCTTCTGTCTATCCTAAGCAATTTTTAGATTTTGTTTTATCTGAATCACTTGTTGCTCCATTTCTTTCAGCATGTTAGGTCCGATTGAAATTCTATCCACTGGATTACTCTAGCTGATGGGAATGTTGCACTGTCTACCATAGAGGGATTCAAAAGGGATCATCTTTAGTGACTTTTGATAACCTTTGTTGTAGGAAAATTATACCAATGGTAGGTAGTCTTCTCACTTCTTAGGCTGATGGATTACATGCACCCTTAACATGTCTTCTAATATTTGGTTTACTCTTTCTGTCTGTCCATCAGTTTGGGGGTGATAGGTTGTGCTAAATAACAATTTAGTCTCAAGACCAACCATCATGGATTTCCAAAATCTTGAAGTGAATTTTGTGTCTCTGTCAGATAAAATAACTCTAGGCATGCCATGCAGTCTGAATATCTCCTTCATGAATATGTTGGCAATATCTATCGCCTTGCAATTCGACTTGACAGAAACAAAGTGAGCATACTTGCTCAATTTGTCCACCACTACCATGATGGCAAAAATTTTCTTAGTCAATCCTTGTAATCTGGTGATGAAATCCATGGAAATGGTTTCCCATTTCCATTCTAGAATTGGTAGAGGTTGTAACAACCTCGTTGGGTGTCGATGTTCTGCCTTAACTTACTAGCATTCTAGGCACTTAGCTAGATAGTCGGCTATGTCCCTTTTCGGTCCATGCCAATAGAATTGTTTCCTAGTGGCCATGATCATTTTCTGATATCCTCGGTGAACAGTATATGGTCTTTTGTGTAGTTCATCCATTATGAACCTCTTCAAGTCATCACAACTTGGAATATACAATCTGTTTCTGTAGGTCAGTAGGCCTTTATCAAGCATCTAATAGCCTTCATACTTTAGCCATGTAGACTCTTGCCTTAGGTATGAGGTCACGGTCTTGAAGAATGCATTTGTTTCTTGTGCATTCTTGATTCTTTCCCTGGCATCTGTTTCACAGGTGCTTACCACTACCAGGTGAATTGTTTTCACACTTATGCTAAGGGAATTGACCACCCTATTTTCCTTCCCTTTGATGTGTTTGATTTCAAAATCAGACTCACTAAGGAGAGCCATCCACCTAGCTTGTCTAGGATTGAGTTTTGGTTGATCAAACAAGTGCCTCAACCCACAATGGTCTTTCATAAGTACAAATCTCCTACCCATGAGGTAATGCCTCCACATTGTTAAAGCATGCACTATGGCAGACAACTCTAGATCATGGGTCACATAATTGATTTCATGCTCATTCAATTTCTTGGATGCATAGAAAATTACATGTCCCTCTTGCATAAGGACTCCTTTGAGTCCTTCCTTGTAGACATTTGTACACATGAGGAAGTCATTATCAGGGTTTGCAATATTCATCACGGGTGCATGGGTCAGAAGGTATTTCAGTTCCTGAAATATTTCTTCACATTTCGATGTCCAAGTGAATTTAACCCCCTTTTTCTGGAGGGCAGTGATTGGACAACCAATCTTGAAAAATCCTTTTATGAACCTTCTATAATATCCTTCTAAGCCCATAAAGGATCTGATATCAAATACATACTTTGGGGTAGGACATTCTATAATAGATATGAGCTTGTCAGGGTCTACTACCACCCCTTCTTTAGAAATGACATGACCCAAGTAATGCACTTGCTTCTGGAAAAAGTCACACTTGTTAAGCTTAGCGTAGAGTTGATTCTCTCTTAGTACTTTAAGTACAAGTCTAAGATGTTCTTCATGCTCTTCTTTGATCTTGGATTAGATTAAGATATCATCAATGAAAACCAATACAAATCTGTCTAGGAATTTGTTGAGTACATTGTTCATCAAGCACACAAAAGTGGCAGGGGCATTGGTTAGTCCAAATGGCACCACCAAAAATTCATAGTGACCATACCTTGTCCTGAAGGTCATTTTGTGGATGTCTTCATCCTTGATTTGGACTTGATGGTATCGAGACCTTAAGTCAATCTTTGAGAAAATTGAAGCACCCCCTACTTGGTCGAACAAGTCATCAATTCTTGGTAAGGGGTACTTGTTCTTTATGGTTGTCTTATTGAGTTGTCTATAATCTATGCACAGGTGGAGCGTGCCATCTTTATTTTTCACAAACAAGGTTGGTGCTCCCCATAGAGACACATTGGGTCGGATGTAGCCTTTTTCCATTATTTCCTTTAGTTGCAGCTTGAGCTCAACTAGCTCGGGTGTACTCATCCTATAGGGTGTCCTAGACACTAGCACTGCTCCTAGTGCAAGTTCTATCAAGAAGTCAATGTCTCTTCTTAGAGGTAGACCTGGTACCTCTTCTGGAAACATGTCTCTATACTCTTTTAATATGGGGTGGTCCTCTAGATTTGGTTTGTCATCCTCAACAGATTCCAACACCGGTATTGCATATAGAGGACATCCCTTTTTGTAATACTTTTTCATTTGAAGGGCTGATATTTGTCTCATTGAGACAAGTTTCTGAATCCCTTGGAGGGTCATCTTTCCCCCTTCTTCATTTACATATTCTAGAGTTTTATGGTAACAATCCAACTTAGTTTTATAAGCAGCCAACCAAACCATACCAATCAACAAGTCATAAGATCCTAGGGGAAGTATGTTAAGGGTCGCTTGGGTGGGAAACCCATCCATGATGAATTGGCAAGATGGTAAGACCTCTGTTACTTTTCTTTTGTTTCCAATGGCTAGTTGTACCAACCATGGATTAACATGTCTAACTGGTTGCAATTTACACTTATCAACAGTATGAGGGGCCACATAACTCAAATTAAAACCAGGGTCAATTAAAATAGAAACTAGATGGTTGGCAATCATACCTTCCATCTACACCACTGAAGCTTGGTGGTTGGCTTGTTTATTATCCAAAGCCACATAAATCTGTGGCATGCTCCTAGCCACATCATTGATTGTGGTAGCTTCTTGGATGTTGTAAATTCTCCTACTGTTTTGTTGTATGTGTGGGAAATCCCTTAGCAAATTTTCTTCTCCGCAACCCCAACATTTCAAGGGTTCTCTCTTTAGGTTATGAGTCTTTCCTAGGGCTAATCCAAAAGGTTTATTTCCACTCTGGGAGGGGAAATTCTGTTGGTACACACTTCGGGTAGGAAGTTTCATCCTTGAATGATTCCTATAGTTCTTAAATCTTGAGGATTTAAATCACTTCTTCTTGAACCCTGAACTACTCTTCTTCTTCCATTCCTCGCGAGGTTTTGTCTGACACTCGAGTTGTTCATAACAATATCTTTATTTATGAATAGTTTCTTCTAAGGTCTTTGACTCATCAAACTCAATCCTATTCCAGTAGGTCTGAGGTAACCCACTGATAAATCATTAGACTTTTACCTTTTCATCTTTTATGTAGGGTACATACCTCAACAGCCCAAGGAATTTATTGATATATTCCTCTATGTGGAGTTGTCCTAGCTTGAGTTCATAGAACTCCTTAGTCTTCCTGTCAAAGTATTTCTCTGACAGATACTTCTTCTTGAAGTGTTTCTCAAATTGTTTCCATGATAAGTCATTTTCATGGATTCCTTTCACATTCTTAAGATCTTCCCACCAAATGGAAGCCCTTCCATTCAGGTTGAAGATGGTTATTCGAGCCTTCAAGTTTTCAAAATAGTCATGAAGTCTGAAGTACTTCTTTAAGCCAAGAACCCAAGCTTCTGCCTCTTCCCCTTTCTCAATCTCTCCATTGAAAGAGGGTGGTTTGGCTTTCTTGAACTCTTCAGGGTCATGAATTTTGGAATGCTTTCACTTCTTTCTTTTCTTGTGAGAATGTGAGCTAGTTTTGCTACTAGAAGATCCCTCGGAGTTGCCCGTTCCCTTTCCAGAGGACTCTCCCGATGAGTGTCCCCTGCCTCCAGGTGGGGCCTTCCTCAAGGCACTTCTCCCTGTGTGGCCACTTATGGGACCACTTTTTCGTATTTCAGGTGGACTTTGACTTATCTCTGTATGTCGTCGGTCCACATGGCTAGTTGCAGGTCCATGTTGCAACTGCCTCTGTATATTGGATAAGCTCTGTAGCAAGAATGCAATGACTTATGTTTGTTTCTCTTGCTCCTTTATCAATCTCTCGTTTTCATCCTTGCAACTCTATAATTCGGCCATAAGTCTCCTTACAGTTTAAGCTAGATCCGAAGGGGCTCCACCGCTCTCCTCTCGTCAGACTCCTCGTCTCTGTTATGGGATCCCTCCCCCACTTCATGGTGCATCGCCATCCTTAATGCTTGTGATTTCCCTTGATTTACTGACTGCTGGAGTGCTGACAAAACACTTACTGTTAGCTAACATTATAGTAGTTCATGTGCAACACATAGTTCATTTTTCTTAAATGCACACACAGTAGAAAGTTTTCATTCTTTTCTTTAGTAATAGTTTAACCAAATTCTTTAGGAAAGAGGTAAGGTAGGGTGTCACCCTTAAGATTT
>JZKD02S0481049.1:240845-256835 GCA_000966675.3 Picea glauca | reverse complement strand
TCCAGAAAGGGAATCAATTTTACAAGCCAAAGAATGAAAATGAAGTTCCAAATACCTTGGCCCCTACAAACGTTGTGGATGAAAACCCTTGGTGCCTGGAGTGTAGTGAAGCACAATGGGAGCATGAATGTCCCTATAACACTATCTAACAACAAGTCAACAATTTGGATTGCTTCATGAACTTTCCTCAGATAAATATCACAGATATAGAACATCAAAAAGCCGTGAGGGAAGTAACCAGAGCAGTAAGGATGGCGGTGATAAACAACTTGGACCAGGAATCACGAGAAAAGCTAAAGAAGCAGGAAGTTCAAGTATACAAAAGAAAGAATCCAAAACAACCTACCACTGATCAACCAAAACCCCCACCTCTTGAGGTGCTTCTTCCTAAGACATCCAAGACTAGTAAGGTTGGCCTTAACTTTGACTTTGAAGGGGCTTTATCAAAGATGCATGTGAATGTTCCCCTAAGAGAAGCAACCAAGATCCCATCCATTAAATAACGCTTCGATACTTTCTTTTCGGGATTAGTTGAACCTGTGGACCCCCCTATTATGTTGCAAGCTGATCATTTCAGGGTCCAGTATGGTGAAAACCCTCCCTTCTTCATGACTTTAACAATGAACAACAAACACCTTAACAATTGCATGCTAGATACAGGTGTTGGTGCCAACATGATGTCTCTTAAAGTCATACAACAAATGGGTTTGAAGGTCACTAGGCCTTATAGGAATGTGTGTGGTTTCGAATCTAAATCAATACCCACACATGGGGTGGTTGAAAATGTTGAAGTACACTTAAAGGAATACCCCGAGAAGATAGTCCACATAGATATTATACTGGTTGATGTCCCAGATGTGTGGGGGATGTTGTTATCTAGGAAATTTGGTGCAATGATAGGAGGCTCCCTTGAGATGGACCTCACCTTCTTACGGTTACCTTTGAAAGATGGAACGATGGGACGTCTACTCAATGTACCAATAACTAGAAATCATGTACAGAATATTGTTCCTCCCATAAATGATGGTAAAGCATAGAGTGATGTGATACAAACTCTTCAAGAATACTCTCTGGAAGACATGCCCTGTAGTTTCCCCAAGGCCGAGCCCTATCGTAAATCATGATTCTGAAAGGATTGTAATTATGTTTTATAGGCTGGTGAGCCAAGTTTTTATAAGCTGGTGGCTTATGTGTTTGTTAGGCCAGGGAGCCTAAGTGTTGAAGGCCAAGAGCTTGTTGTTGTATATGTAATCATGCATGACAATTAATAAAAATTTGTAAACACCGCCAGGTGTAGACCGACCATGATGAATGAGTGAAGGGGGACTAAGCATCCATAGAGAGGGTAAGGAATTAGAGGCTGGAAGGTGGGAAAAGCTAAGTGTTTAGCCTAGGGGGCTTAAGCCTGGAGATATTATTTTATTATTATTCCAAAAGAACATGTGCCATTTATATTTTTATCCTAAGTTCCTGACCAAGGGAAGGTGATGCATGCTGGTGGAACGCATTAGTCTCCAGGGCAACAAGTGTCGACCCTGGTGCATGAGAATAAAACGGCCAGGGTGGACCGTGAGGGGGTCCCTTCTCCCATTCAATTGGACTGCCTGAGCAGGTACGGGCTCTGAGCAGTATGACTGACCCAAGTTTTGCAGAGAACCTTCGTGCATCCCTGTGATCCGAAAAGTCTGTGTCTGACTCTGAGAAAACCCGTGTATACCTCCATACTAAACCATAAGCCTGTGATCGATTCTGAAAGAGACGGTTTCACCTCTGTTTTGAACCGGAAAAGACCATGTTGTGTCTGGAGAATCCGTGTGCATCCATTGCCCGAGATCGAGCCTGTGCGTAAGATCTCTATGCCGAAGTCGTGACCGTGAGACTATCCTATGATTGCTGAACCAGTTTGGGAAAGCCTGTGTCTATTTTCCCCGTGGGTTGTTGTGGCCAAGAAGTACTGGACTGCGTGTGGCTTGTTGGCCTGTGAGAGATTCTCTCCAGGTGAGAGAGTGCACAGAGGAAGGAGAGAACTCCTGGAAGGAACCTTGTTACTACCACAGAGCCTGGAGCCTTTCGGTACGGCCTGTTGCTATAACCCAAGGCAAGGGAGGTTAGCAGCCGAAGGAATGTCCAGATGACACAGAAGGTGTATACTCCTGGGGTGGAACAGGCATGTGGGGAATGAGGGTCTGTGGGCAGTGAGCATGAGAGGTTCCTGGGAGAGAATCCATTCCTTGTGGCTGTGTGTTGTTTTCCCTGTAACCTCAGCCTAGCCTAGGATTCTTTGCCTTAGGGTGGAGCTTAGTCCCAGCTCGGGGGTGACCCACTACTGAGATGATGAGCAGTGCGGTCTAAGGCTAGGAGGTTCGTGGAAGGCCTGCACTTGGTTCATGGAACTGCCACTGTTTCAAAGATAAGTACATGTTTATGGTTTAATCATGGTTTGCATGACTGTGCTTCTTATGTTATCATGAATTCCGCTGTGTATATGAATTAATATTAAACGCTATTTATTGTTAATTATAGTAGTAAATAATATGTTTTACTCTGAGCTTAAATGTCTTTATTTGTTTAAATGCATGTGGATTATATAATGCATGTGGATTATATAATACCTGTATGAGTTATGTACAAAGTGGTGTTATAGATTTCTTTTAAGAGCGTTTAAGCCTTGGTAGCTAGAAAAGGTGCGCTATAGTTTGGTATCAGAGCCAAGGTTTCAACACTGAGCCTAGATGGGCCAATGGAGCGGTCTTTGGACCGAGAGTGCGAGGGAAATTGGGTCTGGAAGGCCAATTTCAAACCCTGGTTTGCTCCCAAGTGTCAAGGAGTTACTTGACGAGTTTTTAAGCTCGGGAGGTTTAGCGGCATGAGAAACCGCAGCTGGTGTGGTCTATGGCGACGGGGAGATAGGTCTCCACACCAATAGTGTTAGAACCTTAGGATTTGTTCGACAGGGAAGGTGAACCCTCATGACCGTCAGATCTGGAAAGTGTGCATAGGATTTAAAGCCCTTTGCAGTTGCATAGGAGTGTGGAAATCACGATACGCAAAATCTTGAATTAGTCAGGATCGTCCATTAGAAAGGACGCATGGAGAGAGATCAGCCTTTCGCTGACGTGTAACTTGAATTGGTCAAGGGTGAGTTCATGAAGATTCACGAAACATGAATTCACATTTGGATCACAACCGTCGATCTAAGCGAGACCTGGATCGTTGATTGTCCAAGAAGAAATCGTCATTTCGGGAGTTCGGGAGTCCGGAGGACAAGAGTACGGGCACTCGACCTCAGAAACCATGACAAGGTAAAATAGATCTGAAATATTCGTCTGAGAGCGGACATGTGTCGTGAGATCGCCCATATCGGGGATTCGGACATCAGGGGTTAGAAGGGGAAGTCCTTCGACTTCGCGAGTGGCGAAGTTGCGAGAGAATCAGGACCGTCCATCTGAGGAGGACAGGTGGAAAAGATCAAGGGATCTCGCGAACTCGGAGGTTCGCAAGGTGAGAGCCCGGGAGTTGGGTGCTCCAAGTCGCAAAGTCGTGAAATTGGGAGGAGCAAGGACAACCGTTGGATCCAGGTCACGGGAGGACCGTTGGATTAGGAACCCCATTTCCTATCGCGCGTTCGGGGGTTTGGAGGTTGAAAGGAGTTGTTTTCGACTTCACGAGTAGCGAAGTGCCGAGAGCCGGGCACGAGAGGACATGTGGCAGAACCACAAGGTGGGCTCGGGTGACTGACAGGTGAATACGCATCGCCAGGAGGAAGGGATTCAACGCTCCGTTGATTTATCGCATCTCAGAAGATCGTAACAGGAGGGCACGAGAGTTCGATCCATGAACTCATGAAGGTGCGAGTTGCGAGAGGCGCTGGTATTTAATCCCTAGCCTATGGTTACGTGTGGAGGGCGCTATCAAGGAAAGGAGTCAACACTCCATTGACTTCTCACGTCTCAGGGATTTGCGAGATAAGAGCATGGGAGCTCGACGTTGAAACTCACGAAGTGGCGAGTAGCGAAGAAGTGTTAGCACTTATCCCTAGCCTATGTTCATGTGTAGCAGGCCCTAGCGAGGAGGGAGCCATACTCGTGTCGCATATCGGGTATCAGCGTTTGGAGGAAATGAGTCGAGGGTCTTCGACTCACGAACTCATGAGATTGCGAGTTGCGAAAGGGTGACTTTGGTTACAAAGATTTAACTGTTGGATCTTCGTGGATCGAGATTCCAAAGTTCTGAAGTCCCGGAATTTGCAGAGCTGAACAAGAGCTCAGAAAACTTATTTGAATCGAAACGTCTTTTGTTCTTGTTCATATTGGCTTATAAATGTTGTGGATTGTTCGTGAGTTTTTAATGGCCTGACAAACTTCGAATTGAATTGCACAGTGCGTGTGCAGAGTTCAACGAGAGTCAGAACTCCAGTTAACCAATACCAATTATGGAGTGGGAAAAGGTGTAGATTTCCCCCGAAACAGAGGATGAATGAGAAGGAAAGGATGTCAATGTGGAAGTGGAAGGATCAAACTCCAATGGGCACTGAAAAAAGAAGGATAAGGAAGGACACATGATGAAACTCATTGAAAAATTGCAGAAAAATGCCCAGGCTCGCCGAGCTGATAGCCGGAAGCTCATGAAAATCATGGATCGACATGGTGAATTCAACTTAAAAATGTTGAAGAGCCTGGAAAGAATAGAAAAGAAATTGGAAAAATAGAGTGACACAAGCAGATCAAGAAGTGTCAGAACCCCTGAAAGGAGAAGAAGATCGAAGAGTGATAGCAGACATTACCGTCTCTCCCCGAAGCATTCTAGTAAGGAAACACACAGTATTTCAAGCCCGTCCCCTACCAGAAAGCACCAAAAGTCTGGAAAGGATGAATTGAAAGGGGAGATGAACAAGATTAAGCCTCCAACATTCAATGGAGAACATAAGAAGGAGGAAGATGCTGAGACATGGTTGCTTGGCATGAGGAAATATTTCCAATTGCAGAATTGTTCCGCCCATGCAGAAAGAAGAATTGCAATGTACCAGCTGAAAGGAAAAGCATCCATGTGGTGGGATCAATTTGTGTGGGTGCAACACATTAGAGAGAAAGAGGTCACTTGGAAGGAATTTAAGAGGTATTTTGAGAAGAAATACCTGACTAAAAGATACTGTGATAGAAAGATGAAGGAGTTCTTCGAACTCAAGCTAGGCAACATGACTATTGATGAGTATGAATGAAGTTTTCTGGAACTACTGAAATATGTTTCATTCATCAAAGACGAGGCTGTCAAGATTCAGAGATATCTGAGTGGACTGCCACCTTCCATTGGTGACAAGATTGAATATGACGATCCTAAGACCATGGAAGAAACCATAAGAAGGGAGAAATGCTTATACGAACAACAAAGAGAAAAGCCTACCTTCTGGAAGGCTTGGGATGACCAAAAGAGGTTTAAGAAAGAACAAAGGAAAAAGGGAAACATGCCTCCCTTTTTCAGGAATAGTCCTTGGGGCCGGTCATCTTTTAGAGAGCCCAGGAAAGTTGAAGGGAGTGAGCAGATGCCAAGACCGCCATCTATGGAGTGTTGGGGCTGTAAAGGGAATCATAGGTACAGAGACTGCCCCCATAGAAAAGATAAAGTGAGAACTGTTCATACTGTTCAGCAAGCTGAAACAATGGAGGATATGGGCAGCAGAATGCCAAGGATCTACGCAGCCCTGGACAACAAGCAAGCAGATTTTCAATCGCACATGATTGAAGTGAAAGGTACGATCAACAACCGACCACTTGTTATTTTAATTGATTCAGGGGCTAGCCATAGTTATATAGATCCTAGAGTGGTGGAAAGTTTGCATTTAACAAGAAGCAAATTATGAAAAGTCATGGCTAGTGAAGTTGGCCACATGAACCAAAAGGAAGGTCACTGAATTGGTTAAGTCCTATTCAGTAGACATGAAAGGAATGAGCACTAAGGATGAATTGAACATTCTGCCTTTAGGCTCATATGATTGCTTAATTGGGATGGAATAGTTGGACCAACACCATGCCCTTCTGGATTGTCGTAACAAGAGGTTTACATGCCTGAACGAAGAGGGAAATCAGGTACCATTCCAAGGAATTCCCAGAGCCGTGGCTGTTAGGGAAATCTCAACCATGCAGCTGAAGAAATGTTACTGGAAAGGTTGTCAATTGTTTGCAGCTCGGGTGGAAGAAGCATCCTGAGATGTAATCTTGAATCTGGAAGATCACGAGGTACTCAAAGAGTTCAAAGATGTATTTCAGGAGGTACCTGGACCACCTCCGAAGAGGGACATCGATTTTTCTATAAATTTGATGCCCGGAGCAGCTCCAGTTTCGAAGGCTCCTTATAGAATGAGTACGCCAGAGCTGAAAGAGTTGCAATTGCAGCTCGAAGAGCTACTAAAGAAGGGATACATTCACCCCAGCGTGTCACCTTGGGGAGCCCCAATCCTATTCGTGAAGAAGAAAGATGAGACGTTGAGGCTGTGCATTGATTTCCGACAGTTGAATAAGGTAACTGCCAAGAACAAGTATCCTCTACCAAGGATCGATGATCTTTTTGATCAGTTGAAGGATGCAAAAATATTTTCAAAAATAGATCTCAGATCTGGATATCACCAAGTGAGAATAAATGATGAGGACATTATCAAGACCTCCTTTAGAACAAGGTACGGTCATTATGAATTCACAGTGGTGTCGTTTGTTGACAAATGCACCTGCTGTTTTCATGTGCTTAATGAATGGAGTGTTCAGAGATTATTTGGACAAGTTTGTCATAGTCTTCCTGGACGATATCTTGGTGTATTCCAAGACAGAGGAAGAACATGAGCAACACCTGAGAATGGTGCTGCAGGTGTTGAGAGAACACCAGCTATACGCAAAACTGAACAAGTGCTCATTTTATCAAAGGCAGATACATTACTTGGGACATATTATTTCAGAAGAGGGGATCGTTGTGGATCTTGAAAAGGTTGAGGCCATCCGAGAATGGACAGCGCCAAGGAATGTGGCAGAAGTTAGATCTTTTATGGGTCTGGCAGGCTACTACAGAAGGTTTATAGCCGGATTCTCAAAGATAGCTCACCCTATCACTTCCTTGAAAAGGAAGGAGAAGAAGTTTCAGTGGACTGAAGAATGTGAGAGCAGCTTCCAACGATTGAAGCAGTTGCTAACCAACACTCCAATCCTAAAGATTGCAGTTCCAAATAAGGATTATGTAGTGTGCACCGATGCATGTAAGGAGGGTCTGGGAGGAGTTCTCAACCAAGAGGGATTTGTAATTTGCTATGAGTCCCGAAAGCTGAAAGAGCATGAAAGGAATTATGCCACTCATTATTTAGAGCTGGCAACAATCCTCCACGCATTGAGGAAATGGAGACATTACCTCATGGGAAAAAGATTCAAATTAAGAACAAACCACAACGATCTGAAATATTTATTTGAACACCAGACTTTAAATGCCAGGCAAATCAGATGGCTAGAGTTTCTGTGCGAATATGACTTTGATATCAAGCATATCAAAGGGAAAGAAAATAAGGTGGTTGATACACTCAGCAGAAAAGTGCACGAATTACATGCTACAACCATTAGCATGTACAGGATTGAGATTAAAGATAGAATTTTGGAAGCTGCAAATGTTGACTTGCAGTACAGAGGTTTAGTAGCAAAGCTACAACAGCGTGAGATACCACAGACCAAGGAAAGTTACACCTTGGGAACTGATGGCTTACTTCTGTATAAAAACAGAGTGTATGTACCCAATGTCTGATAATTGAAGCTGACGATTCTAAAAGAAATGCATAACGTGGCTTATGCTGGACATCATGGATATCAGAAGATTGTGGCAGCAGTCAAAAGCCATTATTTTTGGCCGACTTTGAAGAAAGAAATCGTTGAATACATCGCCAGATGTATGGAGTGCCAAAAATTTAAGGCTGAGCATAGGCACCCAACAAGGTTGCTGCAGCCTTTACCCATTCCTGAGTGGAAATGGGAAGTGGTGACAATGGATTTTATCACTGGACTACCTAGAACAAGCAAGCAACGTGATTCAATCATGGTGGTGGTGGACAAGCTTACTAAAGCTGCCCATTTTATTCCACTGAAAACCACTCACAGGGCAGCAGATGTTGTTGATATCTTCTTAAAATAAGTGGCACGCTTGCATGGAATTCCTAAGACAATTGTGTCTGATAGGGACCCGAAATTCATGTCAAATTTCTGGAAAGGACTGTTCAAGGGATTCAGAATGAATCTGAACTTTAATACAATGTATCATCCTGAGTCTGATGGTCAGAAAAAAAGGGTGAACAGAGTAATAGAAGACATACTGAGAATGTATGTGATGGATAAACCATCAAGGTGGGAAGACTACCTGCATTTGGTAAAATTCGCCTACAATAATGGGTACCATACATCGTTGAAGATGAGCCCATTCGAAGCACTTTATGGAATAAAGTGCAACACACCAGTAAACTGGGATAATCCAGCTGACAGAGCAGTGATTGGGGCTGAGCTGCTCAAAGAGATGGAGGACCAAATGATAAGGATTAAACGAAATCTGAAAGCTGCCCAGGATAGGCAGAAAAGTTACGCTAACAGTAACAGAACCCATAGAGAATTCAAAGTGGGTGACCATGTTTTCCTAAAAGTGAAGACTAACAGGAGTTCCCTGAAGTTGGGAAGTTGCGCCAAATTGGCAGCAAGATTTTGTGGGCCATTTGAAATACTGGAAAGGATTGGGCCTGTTGCATACATGCTTGCATTACCTGCATCTATGACTGTACATAACGTGTTTCATGTTTCACTGCTTAAGAAATATGTACATGATGCTAATCATGTTATCAATTGGAATGTGATTCAGGTGGAACCAGAAGGTGTCCTGCAAGTGCATCCTGTGTGCATATTGGACAGGAAAAGAAAACAGCTCCGGAATCGAGCTATAGAGCTTGTAAAGGTCCAGTGGACCTGGTACGGTCCTGAGGACACGACATGGGAGCATGCATATGCTATGTGGGCAGAGTACCCGCATCTTTTTGAAAATTTTGAAAGGCTTGCAGAGACAGTGTAAGTTGCACTGAGGACAATGCATAAATAAGGGGAGGGAAATTGTAGTGTCCCCAAGGCCGAGCCCTGTCATAAATCATGATTCTGAAAGGATTGTAATTATGTTTTATAGGCTAGTGAGCCAAGTTTTTATAAGATGGTGGCTTATGTGTTTGTTAGGCCAGGGAGCTTAAGTGTTGAAGGCCAGGAGCTTGATGTTGTATATGTAATCATGTAGGACAATTAATAAAAATTTGTAAACATCTCTAGGTACAGACCAACCACGATGAATGAGTGAAGGGGGACTAAGCATCCATAGAGAGGGCAAGGAATTAGAGGCTGGAAGGTGGGAAAAGGGGCTAAGTGTTTAGCCTAGGGGGCTTAAGCCTGGGGATATTATTTTTTTATTATTCCAAAAGAACATGTGCCATTTATATTTTTATCCTAAGTTCTTGACAAAGGGAAAGTGATTTGTGCTGGTGGAACTCATGCAGTCTCCAGGGCGACAAGTGTTGACCTTGGTGCATGCGAATAAAACGGACAGGGTGGACCATGAGGGGGTCCCTTCTCCCATTCGATCGGACTGCCTGAGAAGGTACAGGCTCTGAGCAGTACGACTGACCCGAGTTCTGTAGAGAACCTTCGTGCATCCCTGTGATCCGAAAAGTCTGTGTCTGATTCTGAGAAAACCCGTGTATACCTCCGTACTAAACCAGAAGCCTGTGATCGATTCTGAAAGAGTCGGTTTCACCTCTATTTTGAACCGAAAAATCCCGTGTTGTGTCTAGAGAATCTGTGTGCATCCACTGCCTGAGATCGAGCCTGTGTGTAAGATCTTTGTTCCAAACTTGTGACCGTGAGACTATCCTGTGATTGTTGAACCAGTTTGGGAAAGCCTATGTCTATTTTCCCCGTGGGTTGTTGTGGCCAGGCAGTACTAGACTGCGTGTGGCTTGTTGGCCTGTGAGCGATTCTCTCCAGGTGAGAGAGTGCGAAGAGGAAGGAGAGAACTCCTGGAAGGAACCTTGTAACTTCCATAGAGCCTGAAGACTTCTAGTCCTACCTATTGTTGTAATCCAAGGCAAGGGAGGTTAGCAGCCAAAGGACTGTCTAGGTGACAGAGAAGGTGTATACTTCTGGGGTGGAACAGGCATGTGGGGAATGAGGGTCTGTGGGCAGTGAGCGTGAGAGGTTCCTGGGAGAGAATCTCTTCCTTGTGGATGTGTGTTGTTTTCCTTGTAACCTCAGCCTAGCCTAGGATTCCTTGCCTTGGGGTGGAGCTTAGTCCCAGCTCGGGGGTGACCCACTGCTGAGTTGATGAGCAGTGCGGTCTAAGTTTGGGAGGTTCGTGGAAGGCCTGCACTTGGTAGGTGGAATTTCCACGGTTTCAAAGATAAGTACCTATTTATGCTTTAATCATGTTTTGCATGATTGTGTTGCTTATGTTATCATGAATTATGTTGTGTATATGAATTAATATTAAATGCTATTGATTGTTAATTATAGCAGTAAATAATATGTTTTAGTCTGAGCTTAAATGTGTTTATTTGTTTAAATGTATGTGGATTATAAAATACCTGTATGAGTTATGTACAAAGTGGTGTTATAGATTTATTTTAAGAGCATTTAAGCCTTGGTAGCCAGAAAAGATGCGCTACATGCCCTTTGCAACAGAATAAGACTTTGATCAGATCGAATGGCCCAAGAAAGAAGAATACCAACAAATCCTAGATGAATTTAAGAACAAAGAAGTTGGGATGGTGAAGATATTAAAAAAGTAAAAGGATGAAGATGATGTGCGAATCCACCCGTCCCAACAAGAAGTCTTTACAGCAGAAGCCCACCCGCCTCCCTCAGTACAATACACTAGGGTTGTTCAGGGAACGACCAAACACAAAGTCAGAAAATACAAGGAGGGAGATTTGGTATGGATGTGGGATACTCCGAAAGGAGAGCCAACTAATGTAAAAGGAAGCACACAATCATGGCTCAGACCCTTCAAAGTCGGAATGGAATCAGTTGATAACTCATACTATTTGTCCACTTTCGAAGGAAGAAGGCGCCCATTACCCATCAATGGGCACCTCCTCAAACCCCACCAAGGTGGTGGGACCTGACTCCACAGGTAAGTATAGGTAGGTAGGCATTCTTCGTGTATTATACCATTTGCATTTCATGTTAGTTTGCTTCCTCACTTGCATATTGATTGTTTTATTTCAGTTATATATACATATATGTGGGGTGGAAATACCACCCCACCTTTGTTACTGATGCCCTTTTAGAGTCTGAGGAGGTCTGCAGGTTATGCCAGAGATGTTGAGGTTCTCATGCGCTCTACGGTGAGCACATGTCCCCGAGTTGGAGCCAGATGTTATCCCCAATTTCTAGGGATAACTAGGAGATCATGTCTCGAGGGCCACATGTCCTAAACATGGAGTACTGAGAGAATGATTGACCTGAGCATGGCCCTGGAAGGCCCATCCATCTTCTCTCTCATCAGAGTTTTCCTGTCAGCAGCAATAACATCCATCACCTTCGGTTTGGACTTGTATCAAAGAATACTCTTGCTCCATGAGGTAATTGATCCAAGTATCATGGTATGTGTCATATTTGATCATTATAACCTTCAGATATATGCATCAAATTCCTTTACTTTTCTGAAAACTTCTTGGATCTTACATTAACCCGCTTGACCAGGGTTGGGGGGATTGACAGGGTACCCTAGCAAGCTTGTACCCATAGGGTTTGGTTTGCCACCAGGGGCAATTTTGAAGGGCCATCGTCCGCCCCCATCATATCATCACTCTTACATCTTATCTCCCACTCATCTGCCCCATTCCCTTAGTCCAGAAATTAGGATGATCTGTTTGCAGGGTTACACCTTATCTCTTAGGAAGAAGGGGCTAAAGGCCCAGAAGGTAAAAGCAACTGGTAAGAGATAAAATCCAAAAAAAAAAAATGAAACCTAGAGATGCTTCGCCTAGGGATCCCCGAGAAGGAAATAAAAAGCCTCTTGGTAAGAAATAAGAGGGACCTGAAGAAAAATAACAAAACAAGACCTAGCCAAGAGGATGGGGGGTCTCATCACGAGCCAACCCATTATGTTCATGGGTACCTAATAGTATGACATTGCCATTATCTGGTTACCATTCCAGGGAAGTGACCTTTGGTTGCATGGCTAAGGGAAAGGGGGTCTCATCATGAGCCAGCCTTGTCATCTTTGTGAAAGTTCTTGTGGGTAACACTGTCAGCTCTAGTCACCACGCCAAGGCAGTGTCCTCTAGTTAGTCCTTGAAATAAATAAGAAAGAGAAATAATGAAAAGAAATAATAAAGGGCTTGGAAATAATTGCATCCATGATGGGTACATCTCACCTTCTACAAAGGCACCCACAGGTAATATCACCCCTGCCTTTCACTCTACCCGTATTTCTGGACATCCCTTGACCACATCACCTCGTGTTACATGGCTTGGATGATATCCTCTGGAAACTTTCCTTCTCTTATGGATGTTGGCCCAATAGGGCACTTTGTCTTTTTCTTCGGCTTTGTATAGTAGGTCATTGTAATGTCTTTGAGCTATTGGATGATATATTAGGGGTTTTATGCATGCATTTGATAAAATTAATGGTGAAATGTGATTGACATTGCTATGATCCCTGTGACTAATGAGCCCATGGAGGGCGAAGTTTTTGATGTGTAGGACCATGCCCGATGGACAGGTACCAGTTGGACCGGTACACATGGGGAGATGATTAGTTCGGACCTCCATGGGGTTGAAGAGCCCATCAGATGGTTGTTGGGACCCCATCAGGGGCAGAGACAGGACAGTGATTGGATGAGCCTTTGCACATAAGAAGAAGAAAGATGTTCCACCCAGGACACTTTGTCTGAGCCCAGCCCAGGGGGGTTGACCCACTTCAGATGGAACATTTTCCTTTTTATGACTAGGACATCACCCACGAGGCTTGGACGTCATCTTGAGCGTCTGGCAGTTTGATAGGATGGCTGGCACATTTGGCAGATTGGAGGAGCCCAAAAAGGGCTAACGTTTAACTTCTGGATGTTGGACTAGCCCCCAAAAGGGCCAACATCTCCCTCAGAGGGGCTTGACGTCTCACTTTTTGCTCATTTTTGTCATTTACTTAGCAGTTAATGTCAAAACAATATGATTTTGGTTTGTAGCCTTGTCGGCTATTTTTAATGACCTAATTTTAAATTAAAAGGTCATGATACACTATATATTGAGGATTTTTTCCCCTCATTTGGACATAACACACCAACTCACACTTGTGAGGTTTGATTTTTGCGCCCTAGTTTGTGTATTTGGTCTTTTAAATGAGGCACACTTGTTGATGGAAGGCTTTTCTTGGCATATTTTGGCATTTCTCTTGAGGAAGGTTTACAACTAGGGTTTGCACATGCTTTTCTTCATGATATGTAAGTGTTTTTCCTGCAAAACTTCTTGATTGAATGGTTGTATTTTAGTATTCTTGCGTTTACTTATAAATTTTCTGATTTTAAAACCCTAGGTGACAAGCACACAAGTAGGTCCTTGTCATATGTCCCCTTAGAGAGAAATTTTCAGCCATTGAGGAAGGAAGAAAGAGCCTAGCCTTTTCTACACTCTTCTTACTTCTTCCCTTAAGCTAGCTTGATTTTAAAGGTTAAAAGGAGGGTGACGTCTTAGGCATAGGTTATCTACACCTAGGGTCGTCCATCTTTTAGGGTTTTAGTGATAGAGCCTTGCAATTGCAACACTCTCCCTCATTAAATCCTATTGTTTTCAATCTTTTCCTTTGCTAGCCATTTTGCCAAGTTTGACCTAAAGAAGGAGGAAAGAGCACGAGGCCTTGCTTAAGCAACACCAGAGTGAGCCTCTTTCCCCTAGGGTTTTGATTCTAGGGCCTTGCCATTGCAACACTCTAGAACCCTTCCCTCTTGTCTTTAGCCTATTCCTCCTTCAACTTTGCTTTCTCTCTTTGAATGACTCCATATGCCCTTAGGCACTGATCTTAGACACACAACGTTGAAGTCCTAGTGTCCAAAAAAACTCTCAAAACTTTGAATTTTGAAACCCTAACTAACTAAGCTAACCCTAACTAGGTTGAGGTCATAGTTGGTTATCCCATCTTGACGCAACAAACATTGAAAATAAGCAATTAGATGATAGTTAAGGGAATTTATTTGAGTAAATGAATGATTGGATATATTGTTTGCTGCATCATCTCAATAGTTATTGGTGAATTGATATTTCTACATTGCTATATTGACAAAACATTGATCTCATTAATATCTGTTGTTTCATTTATTATATATTGTTGTCAGATAGTCACATGAAGTACTTACCCATTGAGTTATAGCCTGCATATATATTGTATTGCTATTGTCTTGTTCTGGGAAGGTGTTTTCATTTGGGTATACACTTCATTTATTCGTTGATTAGCCAGACTCTCTGACCTTGGTGGTAACCTTTGAGGAGGAACTTTTCCCTTGACTTTCATACTTTAACCTCTTCAAAACCCCAGGTTACCGTGGACGTCTCCCCTGGGTTAACCTCCCTAAATAGAAAAAACCTCCCCATTGAGGTGACAATGGGTGGGGAAGGGTCCTGTTTCGCCAGTTTGGCCTTTACCCTTTAGCCTTTTTGACCTAGCTACAAACTGTGCAATAACAACTCCTATTAGCCCACTTGACTTTCTTATCATCATTATTGGGTGTTTTTTCTATTCCTAAGGTAATCCGGTACAAGCCTTTAATTCTTAATAAATATTCCATATGAGATTTCCATTGGAAGTAGGTGGTGTTGGTAAGCAAGAGATTACTTGTAGAAGCCATATTAAATATGTAGATAATATGGATTTAAAAACTGAAACTGATAATCTGGATGGAAATATCTCGAAAAGTTATGCGGTTTAAAAAAAAATGGCACTAAAAACAGACTTTGGATGTGAGAGTTATGCCCTTTTAAAAAAAAACATAAACAGTAACCAAAGGACCACGTGATAGTGCAAGTTTCTTTATGAAGTGACCCACTTTTATAAAGAGAAGTGGGGATCAATTTTACAATGAAGTCACTTTATAAAAAATAAAGCTACATGCAAAATAAATAACTCTAAAATAAAATATTAAAGCTACTTATAGTGATTCACTTTTATACTTGAATTGAAATACACTTTACAATTTTAGCATGAACTTTTTCAAAAAAAATAACAAAAGAGAGACTTGAACTCAAGACCTCTTATTTAATAAGGCAACTTTTAACCAAATGGTCTAGCAAAACATATTGTATTTTTGAGGAAGAGGATTTTGTTGTTGTTGTTGTTGAAGACGGCCATGGAGAACGTGCTAAAAAAACTCTTTTCACACAAGAAAAAAATTTCTCTTCTCGATGACAACAAGGGTTATATCTTGGTTAGCTTACCCGAAAGATGCACCTTTTCCTATTTGTTTCTGATTTGCCAAGATCGCCCAGGGCGTGGGGAAAAGAGCATACATAGATCTAAAAGAGTAGCAACCCGGAAATAAATAATACAAAACCAAAATAAAACCAAAATGATATTCTGCAAAAAATTAAAAAATGCATATTCAAGATTTATACCTCCGGATCTAACTGAAATGACCATATCTTGGGAAAATAGAAACCTTTTCGAGTGAAACAAAAAAGTGTTCTTGACTTAAACGAGCACTCCAAACATAATGAAAAATTCCTCTTAGCCCAAAAAAGTACGAAAATGACAAAAAATGGAGATGACGCAATCGACTTCACGATCTCGATCTACAACAAGAGCGGGTCTTCAAACAGGCTCTGATACCATGTTCGACAACACATGTATTCTAACAGAGGAAGAACACCTTTAGTAACCACTCACATAACCAGATCAAAGATCGACACACTGATGTTTTCACATGGTAAAACCCCTACGAGGAAACATCCACGACCC
>JZKD02S0481049.1:222796-235452 GCA_000966675.3 Picea glauca | reverse complement strand
AGGTCCATAGGCGATATAAAATGATGGATGTAGGTTTAAAGGAAAAAATAGATGTTATTCGTTCCCCAAAGTAGGTCATGCACGTGTAGATGGTCCAAGATTCAAGGTGCATTGCATCCTTTATGTGTCACGTGTACATGGTCCAAGGTTGTAGGTGCATTGTATCCTTTATGTAACACAATAGAAAATGTACCGTCCACGTTGTAAGAGAATAGAAAAAGGAGCATATGGGATTTTAAAACATCAATGTATGATCTTGTCCTAGAGTTTAAATTCTTTGAGTTCCTCGTCTACTTTTATGGGTAAATATTGTTCACCGTATAGTGAGGATATCTAACATCTAATTGAAAGGACTTGATATCTTATCATCTTATCAAAGACTTGTTGATTTACAATATGATTGACAGTTTGAGTGGGTCTAATGGTTAAGAACATGTGTTTCCTTTTAAGAGGTCACAAGTTCAAATCCATAGGGAGGTAGGGTATGTATACCTCTATAGACTTTACCAGTCAAATCGTTGGGCAGAGGGGGTCCCTTGTCCCACAAACAAGGGGGTCTCATACACCAATTTGGTGTGGCTTAGCCGTGACCTTAAAAATAAATTATTATTATTATTATTGTAATATATGTTTACATGATTCTCCATAACTTTTTAAATATTTCTTTGGTGAAGAACTTACAAATAAGGTGTTTATTGTGTTGATAGTCGAGTGAGAGAATTTTCTGTAGTATGGTAGGTATAGGCCTAGGGTTTCTGCAGTGGGGAGGCCTTGTGGGCTTGACGCAAAGTCTCGGTCACACATCATAGGTGTGCGTAGGATGGTTATCAGAGGTCTAGGGACACGATGGCAAATCATGTCGACACCTCGTGGGAGGATGAGGACGCCTTGTGGGCCAACGAAGGGTTGTTCTTAACTGATGACACATATAAGATTATGTATGATTTCCTTCTCCAGGTCTCCTGCGGTAATGCGACAAGCGTTCCCCACCAAAGTTGTCCTGCAGATCTAGTGCAACAGGTGGTAGTCATGACGCAAAGTGGAGGCACTGTTGGATCTGGCCACGTGACGAACACAATTCTTTGCAGGAATAAGTGTGTGGGCTCATCTCCTTAGGATGGTTGCTCTGTGCCTTTACCAAAATCTCCTCCAAAGCTTCTCCTCGGTCATTCTTCGACAGTCTTGCCTGTGGGAAAATTTGTTGAGCGAGCAACTGGTGCTAGGCACAACCGTTCATCCGGTAGTGTAGCTCGTCTCCATCACAAACATAAGAGTCTGAAGGTTAGGGAGTCCATCTCACAGTGTATTCTCAGGAGAGATGTAGCTATGAATCGAGTTGCGAGCTTATCAGAGAAAACTTTAGTAGGTAACTTCTTTTACACCAGAATGAATAAGTCTCAAATCGTCGACTGGGTGCTTCGTTTATTGTCCGAGGTTTAGTCTCCTGACAACCACTGGTTTGGTATTGTCTGAGGTTTAGTCTTCTGTCCAACCACTGGTTGGTCTTCCATTTTATGTCCAAGGGGGATTTGATGAAAGTGTTGAAGTCTCCTTGGATTATCAGTAGGGGCATATTAATGCTCAAAAGGTGGTACCCTAGTTTTAATCCCATATCTGAAGTTTTTTCGAAGAGGTACCTTTGGATGTTGCTTCCTGATTTTCCTATCGAATTATGGTCTGCAAATATCTTTGAAGCTGTTGCCAATTCGATTCAGAATTTTATATATTTTGATAGTGAGTCACTCCATTGGTGCAATAAGTGGCTAGCTTGGGTCTTGGTGGAATTTGATCTTGATAGGAGATTACCAGATTTTATAGATATTCATATTGGCGATTTATTCATTCGTCAACATGTTGATTATTGGAAGGAGACTTTTCGTTGTCACTCCTACTGGCAACCAGGACATCTGAAAGCGAAGTGTCCAACACTTTTGGAGCATGGTCTTGATCCAGAGAAAAAAGACGATAATGATAGACAAGCAGACTCAACCCACCAGGTGCCTTTCGATAAAGAATCTTTCATGGGTAAGATGAATCTTTTCTTTCCTTCATTTTTTTCAAAGCTTTTAGTTGATGAGATAGAATACCTAAAGACTAATGAGGAATGGGTTCTCGAGATCTTTGATGATTTTTGGGACATCCTTATGAGAAAATTTAATGACCCGGAGGGTCGTCCCGGATCTGTCTTTGAAGGTTTGGGAGATGAACTTCGTCCACGTAGCCCACCAGGTGACACACATCTTGTTTTCCCCTCGGGTAGGGATCTTTCCACTGACTATCCAACCACTGATCAGCGTAACTGCAATTCAATTGTGGATGGTCTGGGACAGTCCGAAACAGGTTTAATTGACTCTTCCCCTTCCTTTGAGGCCCCTGAGTGCCCAAATATTCCACTAGTCGATAAAAGCGGGGCCTCAGGATTCCTTACCTGTCCAGATAATGTGATCAACATCCCTCCTGCAACTTTCTCTCTGTCTCGCAAATCCAAGGTAGTCGAGACTTTATCGCCTGCACCTCTATCTATTTCCTTCACTTCCACCTTGCCTTTACTCTCTAGTGCACGACCCAATGTGACAATTCATAAAAAGTCTCGTCCCCGACCTCCAAAGAATCCCCCTGGGGTTGTTGAAGGTGGCTTGACTCATTTTGGTAAGTTATCCATGGAGTATCAAGTTCTCGCCTTTTCCTTTGACTCTAGTCTTCTTGATTCACCGAACCACATTTCTAAGAGATCTCCTCTTTCGGCCCTTAGAGCAGGCTTCCCGAATTCAGTAGTTCCCTCAGGATCATTTTATCCTTCAACCTACGTGGGTTTGGGGGTCCCACAAAAATAACATCCCTAAAAATTCTATTGAAACAGACAAACCTTGACATTGTATTCTTACAAGAAACCTTGGTGGACGGTGATAAGGATAAAGGATTTGTTCTCCAGTGTCTACCATCGTGGAACTATGTCGCAATGGATCCAAATGGTCATTCGGGTGGTTTATTAGTCGGATGGAACCCTATAGTTGTTGAGTTGTGTGCAATTGAAACTATTGCAGGTATTTATTTGGAGGGAAGACGCAAGCATTCTCCTGATGAAGTTAAACTTATGAATTGCTATGCACCTTATAAAGATAGGGAAAGCTTCTGACAGTCCCTTTTGGATTATGGTCTTCTGGAAGAAAATGGTCTTATAATTGGGGGCGATTTAAACTTTACCCTATCTGCTCGGGAGGTATGGGGTAGCTCGGCCAAAATTGACCCTCTTGCAGATTTTTTCACTAATATTCTTCTTACATCCGGTTTAATAGATTTACAGCTGATCCAAATGGCTCTGACTTGGTGCAATGGAAGAGATGGTGCGAATGGAATATCTAAAAGGTTGGATTGGTTTCTCATTGATGAGAATGTCCTCAACAGTCATTGTAAATATAGGTCCTGGATTATAAATTCTACTATTTCATATCATAATCTGATATGCCTACAAATGGAATATTCTCCCCATAAAGATGTTCCACCCTTCAAATTCAACAGTACCTGATGATCTGATCTGGAATTTACTTCCCTTATCAGGACTACTTGGATCTCTATGGAAAAATGGATGGATAGTTCACCTACTCTCCTACTATGTGCAAAGTTGACGAAGTTAAAAAAAGTGGTGGTTTAGTGGCAGTCAAACAAAAAAAAGAAGCTACATTCAGATCTTCTACAAATTGATCAAAAAATGTCAGAGCTCTTTATAAAATGTCTGTCACGGGTGTTTGAGCAGGATGAACTCAATCTTCTCAAGTCCCTAAAACAAAGGAAGGATAAAATTCTTGCAATTGAAGAATCTACATGGAGGATCAGAAGTAGGGAAATTTGGTTGAACAATGGTGACAAGAATACAAGATTCTTCCATAAATTCGCATCTCAAAGAAGAAGTCAAAATACAATCTGGGATATAACAAATGAGGATGGAAGTGTCAAATCCACCAATAAGGAGATCAAGGAGACTTCCTTTAAGCATTTACAATCCCAATACAACGCTCTAGAGGCATAGGACACACATAATCAGTTAAATATTCTAAAATATGTGCCCAGATTCTTCAACGATGATGAGAGTGATGATATAGGGAAGCCAATCACCTTAGAGGAAATTGAGGAAATTGTTAGTAAAATGCCTAAAGAAAAAAGTCTGGTCCGGATGTCAGACTTTCTTTGACATTATGGGGGTTTATCTTCATAAGGCTGTTGATGATTCCATAGTTTCAGGTCATATTTCGGGTGCACTCAATGCAACTTTTTTCTCCCTTGTTCCTAAGGTGAGCAAGTCAGATTCCTTTCATGATTTTAGGTCCACAGCCCTTTGTAACTTTGTCTATAAAGTGATATCCAAAACATTAGCCTCCCGTATGAAAGAAAAACTGGCTACAAGTATTTCCCAAGAACAATTTGGATTTCTTAAAAGTAGATTGATTTTTGATTCCATGGGAATAACCTAGGAATGTTTGCACACCGCAAAGTTTAAGAAGTTAAGTTCAATTATTCTTAAGTTGGACTTAAATAAGGCATACGACAAAGTCAGTTGGCAATTTTTGCGGTTGTTACTCATCCAGATCGGTCTAAAATGGGAGGTTACACACAATGGATTATGTCCTGTGTAACTAATATCGGTATGGCAATATTGATTAATGGTTCCCCTACAAATTTTTTCAAGAGCTGCTGAGGTTTGAGGCAGGGGTGTCCTCTTTCCCCGCTGTTGTTCCTTTTGGTGGTTGAATGCCTCAGTATACAAATGAAAAAGGTTGTGGAAGCAGGTTCATTCAAAGGCATTTAAGTTGTTGTTGATACTTTCATTTCTCATTTGTTTTTTGTCGACAATGTGCTCATTTTAGGAGACACAAGTTTCAAGGACTGGATGACATTTCAATCTATTTTAACAAAATTTCGTTGAGCTTCAGGTATGGAGGTTAACTGTCAAAAGTCATGCTTCCTAGGTCAGAATATTGATCCAAGTTTGGAGGTAAAATTGCGGTATGATTTTAATATCCAGTTTATGAGTATAGATGATGGTATGAAGTACCTTGGCTTCTTTCTTAAGCCTAATAATTACATAGTGGATGATTGGAATTGGATGATTCAAAAATTGAAAAGAAAATAGGGAAATGGTCCTTTTGTTGGCTCTCCTTAGGCAGTAGGCTCGTCTTAGCAAAATCAATATTGGAAAGTCTCCCTGTGTATTGGCTCAGTCTTGTTAAAATTCCATCGTCCATCCTGCATAGGATTCAACAGCTCATCGCAAACTTCATTTGGAGAGGTGCTAGAAAATCAATCGGCTTCCACTTAGCTAAATGGAAAAATATTGTTATGCCAAAGGAAAATGGCAGATGGGGTATTCGTAATCTTAATTGGTTTGCTTTGTCTTTAGCTGCCAAGTCTTGTTGGAGGGGTCTTTTCGGAGAAGGACTATGGACTTCAATGTTAAAAAAAAATACCTCAAAGGAATCGATTTGACTTCTTGGTTCCAGAAAAATGAAAGTAAACTCTTGGTTGCCTCTATCATTTGGAAGACTTTCATGAATTCTTTGCCTCTTATTAAAAGATGGTTGACCTGGTCTGTAGGTAGTGGTAAGCCGGTCATTCTTGGCTTGTACTCTATCTGGCCCGTTAATCAAACATCTTAACAATGTGCATATTTTCACTTTAGCACATGCGACTTATCCTTATGCATCAGGAAATAATCCTTGCTGGATTGATACCAATCGACTTAGTCTATCGAGTAAGATGGCTACAGGATGGGATAATTTCCTTATTATGACGTGGACTAGTGGTATCTCTTTTAATAATTCCAATGATAAACTTGTTTGGTCTTGGAATAGGGCGAAGGGCTCTGTCGCTGCTAAATTAGCTTATTAGTCCATATTTTTTTCTAATATTCTGGAGGATAATAGATGGTGGTATAAGACTATTTGGAAAGTTAATGTCCAAGGAAAAAATACTTGTTTCATTTGGCTATGTTTGATGGATTGTATTCTTACAGGTCCTAACTATAGAAGAAGGGGAGGGATCAAACTTTCAACATGGAGTCTATGCCTTAATGTTGAAGAGACAACCTCTCATCTTTTCGTGCATTGTGTTGTTTCAAAATCTATTTGGAAAGATATCCTTTTGTTCCTGAAGATTCCATATGCTTGGGGAGATCATGTTTTAGAAGAAAATCTTTTAGATTGGTTCATAAACTATCCTAAGTTGAGAAAAATTCCCTTTCTAGTGATATGGGGAATTTGGAAATATAGGAATCAAATTTTATTTGAGAATTGGAATAGACATGATTATAAAATTGCCACAAAAATCTTACTTTCAATTCAAGAATTCCAAGGAGACTGTGAAATGGATAAGCTAGATTTCATATGTCCTGTCTATTTTGATGATTCTCCTATTGGGTTCTTTGATGGTGCTGCTAATGGAGGTATCTGTGGTATTGGTTTATTTCTTAAACGTAGCAATGATAATTTCTACAAAGCTCACTTTGCTGGTGGTGAAGGAAGCAATATGAAAGCAGAAATATTGGGCCTATGGGACCTTTTACACTTTGCAGCTAATCTATCTATAAACATGATGATGGTCGCTGGAGATTCGAAGGTGGCAATAGAATGGATAAAAGGGAAGGGAAACCTGAATCTACTTTATCTCAGTCCATGGAAAGATAACATTTGGAGGTTAAAAGATAGTTTCGAAGGACTCAAATTTATGCATGTTCACATAATCTTTAACTCTGTTGTTGATCAAGTGTCCAAAAAGGCCTTGAACTGTACTATTGGATGATTGTATTTTGAGGAACATTTTCAAGGAGCATTCATTCATGTAGATAGATACATTTTGTTCAGTTGACAGATTCACACTTTGGTCTTATAGAGCTAGTTGTTAACTATATAGTGATGATATGAACTTTTACATTTTGTATATTGAAGCAATTATGTTTTGAAGGAAATAGTAGCAGATAGCGATGTCCATTATCAATATGTCAAGACATATATGGATCCATATGTACAATGTAAGCATTATATGTATTTTGAAAGTTTCATTTGATTTTGAATAGAATAGCAGTGAAACTGCTTTTTTCTATGTGAAAAAAAAAGTGTTTACTGTGTTAAATCCATCTCAAACTTATATAATTAATTTTTTAAAGCAATGGTGAATAATAGAATATGGCTTAATATATTAAATTAAATATAGATATTAGATTTAATTAATGAATAATTATAAATAATAATTATTATAAAAAATTATGCTTCATATATATAAATAAGAGAGTTTGTTGTGAAATGAAATATTATCTTCTCTATTTAAATTCTATTTTCCTAAGTGATATGTTGAATTCATAATTAACATATTGTTATAACAAATTTGAACTCTATTGTCTACTTTAAGTTTTCCCCACCTTAAAAATAAATAAATAAAAGAAAGTCATGCAACTTGTACCATACTTAGGAATTAAATAATATAACAAAGTCATGCAACTTGTACCATACTTAGGAATTAAATAATATAACTTTTATGCAATTATGTGTATATGTGATTACATCCCTTCAAGTGGTATTAGAGTTCGTTTCACTTTGAGAAAGTATCAACTATACATAAACCATGATTTGGATAAGAAAGGAAGTGGTGTTAGATGATCATGATCCATTTTCAAATATAAATTTTCTCATTAAAACAAATGAAATTTCAAATCAAGAGAGCCTCAAATCCACTGGGAAAGCACAACATAATTTTTCTTTCAAAAGAAACATGCTAGCCAAGGGAGATCTTACTTCATAAATAAAATGTATGAATGGAAAGCTTACTTCATAAATCAAATATATTAATATCAAATTTATAAGTGAGATTAAATAAGTGTTAAGACCACGAAAGGGATGGAAGAAGAATATCAAGCGTATGACAATATGATTAGGATGAAATATCAAGCGTAACACGAAAAAAGTAGCCCAAGCATGCACACATCATCTCACAAGTCACATCACACGACCAACTTAGTTTATTATATTGTTTTCATGAACAAAATATAAGTTTTTATGTCAAAGTTTAATGTTGAAGATAATAGAAAGGTACAAGATGCATGAATAAAACAAAAAACTATTTAAAGCAAATATAGGATGATGAACCAAAAACATAAGTTTTTATGTCACAGTTTAATGTTGAAGATAATAGAAAGGTACAAGATGCATGAATAAAACAAAAAAACTATTTCAAGCAAATATAGGATGATGAAGCGAAAACATGATTTCCAACAATGTTTTTAGAAGTTTCAACTCATAATTTATTTTTGTGGTGGAATTAAAAGTTCGTGAAATTAACAAGTGTTGTATGGCAGCGTAGTTTTTGTTGGGTTGAATTGGAAATAAATGTATAGGGATGGAGAAAAAGTAGCGGAGGTAAATGGAAACTGCAACGGAGATGTGACAAACAACATGAAGCACAGGTGGTATCCATGCAGTAAATGACACGTGGCCTGTAGAGTGTCATTTAATTTTTGAAACTATATAATTCATTTTGCTATGTTCAAAATTTCCGTTATTTCCAGTAGTGTGACTTGCTATGTTTGAAATTTCCGTTCCTACCTTGCATGTTCTATCTCTTCAATGTTTTATCTCTTGAATGTACACTTTCAACTCGTTAGAGTTAAGTACAATTTCCATAGACCATCTGGCTTGTATGTCTCTATATGTGCTAGGACAAAAAAATTTATATGCATAGCAGGAGAAAAAAATATGCATGAGAAAAAGATAATTCAAATTAAATAAACACAATTTCTTGACATTCATCATAGTTGAAGATAAAAATTTATGAGCACATAAATATAAAAGGAGATAACAAATAGTTTTATTTGAAATATATCAAAAAATAATATTGTTTGTTACATATTCCTGGAAATTTAAATGCGTTTGTCATATAGACCGAGATTGGGGCTCCCGCGGACCATAAGAAAAATATGTACAAGAAATAGGACTATGGAAAGAAGAAGTGAGCAACGGTAGAGTGTAATACCTGAAAAATAAGAAATTGGAAGGTATCAGTCTTTGGCTAGATATTTCTATTTAAAAAGGTGGAATAACTGGATTGGTAAACAATGCAGGATGTGATTAGTATAGACTTACATTGATGGTACATATCACCCCTTTTGCTATTTTCTTGCTAATGCCTTTTTATTGTTGTCGTTGACGGGTACTGGAATCGTGCCAACTGCCTGTTGCCTTTCGTTGACGACATGTTTCAATTTTCTTTCGACCCATTCTTCAATGTAGCTTCTCAAGGGGGCGATGTTGATCTCATTCCGGATTTTTATGTTGAAAAGTTCATTTTCTAATTCCCTTAGATCGATAGAAAGATTACACAGAGCCTAATCAATTTCTTCATTCTGTACCGAATAGTCGACTAGCCAATTGTCCATGTCATCTTCACCATATTCAAGGATGCTGTAAAACTTTTCTAAAGGCAACACCTTAAAAATATCAACTTGTTTATCGAAGGATTGCTTAGTTAAGGGAAAGGAGTTGACGATTAAATTGGGGTCTTGGACCTCGTTGGTCCTTCCGGCTAAGTCTATTTTGGTCAGCTTTGTGAATAATTTTTCTTTCTTTGATATTGCTTGTTCACATGATTGGACAATGAGATGCAGGTTCTTCACTTTCTCTTTCCAGCATGCATTTAATTGAGTGATCTAGTTTTTGGAGGGGATATATTGTTGTCTTCTTCTCGTTTCTATTATGTTGTTGACATGGGTGCCAAAAGGAAGGACCGTGTCTAAATATAAACGTTCTTCATTTTTTAAATTCGCCTGCAAATGTGCGAGCAAAGTATGTGCCCTCATTCCAAGGGAAGCCATACTTTGTGATGCTTCCTACGCCTCAGTAATCAGTTCCATTCTTTTCTTGATATTATTCTCCACATATACGCTATACAATGCGAGGAGGCTCGAGTATCCTTTTAAATTGGCTACAGGGGTGGCAGGCATGGATATTTCTAAAGGACTAACAAGCAATGACATAGGAATCAAAGCTTCCTCCAGTTCCTTGAATCAGTTCTTCAGTCTAGAATTCTCGGCCTCAATGCCTCTAATGGAATCATCAAGAGCATCTCCAGTTGCTCTGTGAAGTCAAGAGATTTGGGACGACCGCATGTTCGCAAGGTTAACCTCTGAACGAGATTTTCCTTTCTTATTTTTTACATCTCTCTTTTCAATAATTAATTTTTTAGACTCGCTGTAAAAAACAACGCTCTGGAATACGAAGGATTCATCTTCGTAAAAAAAATTGGTATCAGCTATGTCCATTGGATGACTATGCTGGATTACGTCTCTGGGCTGATCAAGGTTGCGGAATACGTTGTCCAGATCAGTCTCAAGTTTCATGTTCTCACTCTCAATTTCGGGCTCTTCCGCCTTCCCTACAATTTTTTTTCTCTTCTTCTCCATGGGAAGCTTGTGAGAACTATCAATTTTAGGGTGAGGGGGGTTGTTATCTCCTCCTCCATTTGAAGAATTCTGGGTTGCTTTCTTACTGTGGTGGGCCATTGGAGCGATGCTCCAGGATGTTGTACTTTTGGGGGTGCTATCCGCCGAATGAACACTCTTCTCACCGGGGCCTTTTCCCTATTGCTTTTACAATTCAGTGGTGCTTTGCAGTGTGTCTAGGTCGTCGGCATCAGAAGCAGGAGTGTTTTCACCAGTGTCTCTGTTTTTTCTTAGGTGGTTTTGGAAAAAATAATTGTCGAGGCCAAGTGTAAGTAAATGTTCTAATTTTTTTTTTATTAGGGTCGAACCCTCTTAGGCTTTCATCATATCTTAGGTTCAAGTTGTTGAAATGGGCTGCGAATTCGTCAATTTTGTTGACGTTTCTCAACATGAAGTCCCCAACTTTCCAAGGTAGAGGAATGCACTGTTTTTTTCTCTTCTCATGGAATAGATGCAACCATTAGTTGTATTGCCTTGTTATTTTTGTAATAAACATTATGTCTGTAATGTGACATGGAAGAAGAGCAGGTTTTTCCTTGTAGCCAAAAATCTTTATCACACTGTAATTATCCATTTGTTCAAGTGCCCCCTTCCTGTCCAAAAACTTGGTTTCTTGGTCAGATATGCGAGGAGAATCTTCTCCTAACAATAAAACTTTGAAAACAGAGACAAAGTCATTAAAAACTTCATAAAAACAGTGGGAGGCCTTGTGCTTCCACAAGGCCTGGTATCAGAAGGTTACTGGGTCGAATTCTTAGTTTACCTTCTTGGACAGAGACAGTTTTGAAACTGACAGCAATGCGCTATCGCAAAACCCAATTAGGATGACATATAAAATTTCTTCTCCTTTTTGAAGCTTGACAATTGGGAACAGATTTCATGGGAAATTAGCTTCCTCCAATAAAAAATGGCTTGTTCCTTGACTGTAAAATACAAAATATAAAGAACCATGCGGGAAATAGTTGTTGTGGATTCTTGTCCCGTTATTCTTGTAAACAACCAGGCAATTTCCCAGAATGGATTTCTAAATGAACTAACCTACAAGTTTGTGATATCTTCAGGAACTGTCATCGGGTCTTCCAGGAACTCGGGTAAGAGGTCCAACCCATTATTATGATTTCTTATGTACTGTTTGGTGTCTTCTCCTCTGAACGTCAATGTTGGTTTAAAAAATATTAACATTTGGCAGAAGACGCAAGGTGATAAAGAAACAAAAGAGTGGTCCCGCAGTGGAATAATTCTTTGGCCTGAAATATATTTATCGACGCATCGAGAGACCAACTCCTTACAGTCAAAAAATTCAGGGACACAACCTGCATGAGCAATCCCAAAGGTCTAAATTATTTCATTATGGGCGAAAGGGGATGAGTAGTAAGAATATTCCCTAGACCACTGGAAGTTATGGTCCTCGTGCCCGAATATGTTCAATGTATCTCCACAGAACTGTTGTCGATCTAGTGCCATAAGTTTATGAGAATGTCTATTTGCTCTAGACGATGCTTGAAATGAACAGTTGGAGGGGATAATATAACCCTCCACAAATGTTTGTTTAATGCATGTGAATGGGAAATCCCCTCTAGCCTTTTGCTCATTAATGACTATCTATATGGGTGTTGCATGATGAGTTGTTAGTAGTAAATATTAATTATTGCATACTTAGAAGTGAGAAGGTGGTGGGTACAACGAAGAGCAATTAAGGATTGGAGGTTTCGTGAACGCGCCAACCCGACGACATGCGAACGACATTCCATGATGTTTGAAATTAACACTCAGAAGGGATAATATAACCCTCCGCAAATCTTGGTTTAATGTGTATTAATGGGAGATCTCCTCGAGCCTTTCACTCATCAATGACAATCTATATAGTTCGTGCATGATGAGTTGTTAGCATTAAAGCTTGTTAATTGTATATTTAGAAATAAGACCTTATATATATGTGTGTGTGTGTGTGTGTGTGTGTGTGTGTGTGTGTGTGTTTTTATAAACATTTTTTTATTATAAACAAGTGCGAAGGTGACAGAGATAGGGAAGAAAAAGTAAGGAATGGCCAAGTATGAAAAGTGGTCAGACGAGCTTCAAAATAGGGTTACTGGGGATAGTCAAGAGAGGTGAGTGTCTGACAGTCAAATTGTATGTCTCAGAATTTTTGACTGCAAAACGCGTAAAACAGAAGAGG
>JZKD02S0481049.1:139400-177264 GCA_000966675.3 Picea glauca | reverse complement strand
CTAAACAGAAAGAACCTCCCCATCGAGGTGACATTGGGTGGGGAAGGTTCCTGTTACGCCAGTTTGTCCACTATCCTGTAGCCTGTGACCTAAAATACAAACTGCGCGATAACATGAGTTCGACAGTAAATTTGTATATCGCGAAGGTCCGGGTGATGTTTGTAGGTCACATAACAATGGAAATGAAATATAGAGCCCGCCTGCCCGGGAATTCGCGATCTGAAAAGTGGCTAGGCATGGAATGGGAAGCGGTCAGTCAGAGATGCGATATAAAAGCAATTGTGAAAATGTGAACCCATGAGTCCACCAACCCGCGTAGTTAGAAATTTTTTGAAAAATGACTAAGTAATGAGAAAGAGAAAGTAGAGGGGAAAAAGAAACGGGAATTTGGTTAAGTATAGAAGAGGGAAAATAAGGGCCAATATATTCAAATTTGTAATAAATATTCCATTTCCTGCTAAGGTTTTTTCTGTATGTTTCTGGAGAATTTGTATACTTATTGCATATACTTGGAAAGAAGTCTGAAGGTGGCGGGCATAGAAAACAATGACTATAAATTGGAAATTTCCTGAACCCGCCAACCCGACGATCTGCGAAAGAGATTCCAAGAAATGGCCAAGTGTGGAAAGTGGTCAGACATGGTTCAAAATAGGGTGACAAGGGTTCTCGAGGAGACATGAGGACTCGACGGTCAAATTGTATATATAGAAACATTTCAGTGAAAAATGTGTAACACAGAAGAGGGGATGATGTGGGAGTCCGGAAGTAAATTTGCATATCGCAGAGGTCGGAGTGCTGTTTGTAGGTCACAGAACAATGGAAGTGTAATTTAGAGACCGGCTGGGCGGGAACCCGCGATCGAAAAATTGGCTAGGTATTGAAAGGGGAAGCACTCGATCAGAATCGTGATATAAAAGCATGAATACAAATGTGAACCCGTGAATCCACCAACCCACACAACAAGACATTTTTAGAAAAAATGACTAAGTAACTAGAAAGAGAAACTACAGGGGAAAAAGAAAGGGGAATTTGGTTAAGTATATAAGAGGGAAAAGAAGGGGATAAAAGAGTGGGAAAATAAAAAAGTGGAGGGAAATTTTCGTAAGCGGGAATTGGTCTCAAACAAGCCCCATTGTTGTAAAACCATCATTTTCTAGTCCAATATTTTATCCACTTACTCGTTTCCTATTGAAATTGTACCATTAAAAAGGGTGTGAGCAAATGCTTTGTTGAATATTAGTTTTTATTGCAACTTGTGGGAGTAATTGTGTTCTTGATACATTCTTCCATGACTTTGACATATTAACTTAAGTATTGAAATTCTTGCATGATGGGTTGTTAGCATTAAAGCTTAATAATTGCATGTCTAGAAACAACAATGAAGATCTTGAATTTTAATATTATAGTTGATTTCATAGTCCTATTTGACTACAATCACCATAGATCAATTTTTTTTTTTTTTTTTTTCGCGAACAAGGAATTTGGTAATTTCATTAATAAAGTAAAAACTGCTCAAATAGAGGCTAGGGGATGAACAACTAATAATATATTCCCTTTCGGGGTAAAGGAATCAAGGAAGCGAAAGGGAAATAAGAAATCGTTTGCTTAGCAAGGCTGAGATGAAAACGAAATTTCTAGGGTGGGGCCTCGACTGCTGCATCGTGATTTGGTATTCCTATGTTCTATCTGCATTAAAAATATAATTGAATGTTGGTTTGAAAGTGTCCGAAATTCATTTTTGTTTCCATAAAAGCTTGATGGGATCGACACAATGCATTGTCATATAATTGTTAAATGCTCCATATTAGACCAAATTACTTGAGCCAATACAATATTCAAGAACTATGAGACTATTGAACCATGCTAATGAGAAGAGGTGTTAAATTCAGCAAAGAAGCAACAACCAAGATTCCAAGGAATTTTTTTTAATAGTAAATCCATAAAAAAATAAAAATATTGGGTAGTGTATATCTATCCATAGAAATTGGGCTAAGTTCTTTGCACCAAAACATTGAACATATTTGTCATAAACACAGGTACAAGATCTAAAACATGCAAGATCCATCGATATGCTCTTCAACATGCATACAAAACTCATTACCATGCATTTTTTAGGAAATCCTTGCAGTCTTCTCCTCGAAAGGTCAATGTTCGCTGCTTCAATCTCAATATCTTGTGGAAAACCTGAGGCGACAAAGAAATAGAAGAGTGGTTCCACAGTGGAATAATTCCTTGGCTTGAAGTAGATGAAAAACACTCCTTCTCCTGACGCGGGTGACCTGGAGACATTGCAAGGAACTACTCAATTGTACAAATAACATGGAAAAGGGCCCGACGAGAAGAGTTTCCAATCCGTGGCCGCCACTGCTAAGAGAACAACATCCCGCAACATCTCTCCAACGTTGCACCCCAACAAGAAAGCAACCCATAAATTTTTAAACACAGGAGGACACAAGAACCCATCCTTGTGGTAAAATTGATATTTCTCACAAGATTCCCATGAGGAAGAAGACAAAAAATGTTGCAGGGAAAGTGGAAGAGCCCAAAAATGAAAGTTAGGACACACCAAGAGACCACCTCCTCACAGTCGAAGACTTCAGGGACACATGTTGCACGGGCAATTCTAGAGGCCCAAATTAGTCCATTCTGGGCGGAAGGAGATGAGTAGTAGGAATATGCCTTGCACCAGTGGGAGTTTTGGCCCTCATCACCTAAGATGTTAATTGTATATCCAAAGAACAAGAGAGTGGTCCCACAATTGAATAATTATTTGGCTTGAAATATATCTCTGGGAGCATCAAGAGACCATTTCCTTACATTGAAAGACTTCCATCCAGAATGAACTAATTTGGACCTCTGGAATTCCTACTCTTGACTTGCAAAGAGGTTATTGCGTTCAACGTCGGGAAGTGCCCCCCGTTATGGTTGATTTTAATTTGGGTGGAGGAGTGGGGACAACGTTCGCATTGCTATCATCCATTGTCGTATCATCGTCTATCAGATCATCTTCTCCCGACTTGAAATCGACTGCATCAACCTCTGCGTTAGCCATCAATGCAGGCGGGAAGGTTTTCTAAGCAGGTGGGGTTGCCTTGGAATTCTTTGTCTTGAAATATATCTCTCAGTGCACCAAGGGACCATCTCCTTTTTTTCTCCTGGGCGGAGGGATATAAGTAGTAGGAATATGCCCCGGATAACTGGAACCTCTAGTCATCATGCTCGAAGGTGTTTACTATATCTAGACAGAACTGTTGTCGAACTGCTGCCATAAGTTAACGAGAATTTTCGTTTTCTCCAGATGATATTTGAAATGAAAATTCGGAAGGGATAATATAACCCTCCACAAATCTTGGTTTAATGTGTATCAATGGAATATCTCCTCGAGCCTTTCGTTGATCAATGACAATCTCCATGGTTCGTGTGTAATGAGTTTTTACCATTAAAGCTTACTAATTGCATATTTAGAAAAAAGTGTGAAGGTGGTGGTGACGACGAAGAGCGATTAAGGATTAGATATTTCATAAAGACGCCAACCGGACGATGAACGAAAGAGATTGCATGATGCTTGAAATGAATACTTGGAATGATAACACAACTCTCCAAAAATCTTGGTTTAATTCGTATTAATGAAAAATCTTCTCCATCCTTTCGAACATTAATGAAAATATTAACGGTTCCTGCACGATGAGATATCAACATTAAAGCTTAATAATTACATATCTAGGAAGAAGTGTGAAGGTGACGGGGATGGCGAAGAGCGATTAAACATTGCAGATTTCGTCCACCCGCCAACCCGTGAAAGAGATTCCAAGAAATGGCCAAGTATGGAAACCGGTCGGGGAGGCTTCAAAATAGGGTCACAAGTTATACTCAGGATATGTGAGGTGTTGATGGTCAAATTGTATGTCTCCAAACTTTTTACTGCATAATGTGTGACAAAAAATAGGGGACAATGACAAATTTCGGTGGTCAATTTGTGTATCACGAAATTTTGAGTGTTTTTTATAGGTAGAGGAACAATGGAATCGCAATGTTGAGCAAGCCTGGCTAGGAACCAACAATGCTAATAGTGGCCAAGTATGCAATGGGTAAGCGTTTGGTTGGACTCGTGATATAAAATCATCAGACATACTTGGAACAGGGAAAATTGATGGGCTTGAAAAAAGGTCCACAAGTTTTACTCATGAGACGTGAGGGCCTGATGGTCAAATTGTATGTATCCCAACTTTTGATTGCAAAATGTGTAACACGGAACAACGAAAAATGGTGGACTTCGACGGTCAATTTTTAAATTGAGTAACTTCGGGTGTTGTATATAAAAATCATGAGACATTTGAAAAAACGACGCATTCGGAAAAATGACTAAGTAACTAGAAAGGGAAATAAAATGAGAAAATAGAAAGGGGAATTTGGTTGCCAATTTGTAGATCAGGGAAGTCTGGGTGTTGTTTGTAGGCGACAAAACAATGGAAACACAATTTTAAGCCCGCCTACTTGGGAACCCACGATCCAAAAAGTTTTCTTAATATGAAACGGGGAAGCAATCGGTCAGACTCATGATATAAAAGTATTAGTGGAAATTTGAATACGTGAATTTGCCAACCCCCGCACCTAGACATTTTCCGAAAAATGACTAAGTAACCAGAAAGGGAAAGCATAGGGAAAAAATAAAGGGGATGACAATTTTCGGAAGTGGGAATTGGTGTAAGAAATCCCCATTGATGGTCTTAACAGTAACTATGAAGTGCATTAAACAGGTGAACATGCTATTCAATCAATGAATAGATAAAGTGAGCCATGCTTATAGTTTCCAGGATGTGTTTGTATAAGAGAAGCACCGAAAAGCCACAAGAAAATCAATTTTGGGATGTTTAAGTAAAATTATTGTACTGTCAGCTTCACCATAAGTATAACAACGACGAATTTGAATTTTAAGACCAATTTGAATTTTAATGTTCTGTGGTTGATATGATAGTTCCATTGGACTTCACATAGTATATATCCTTTTATTTCAAAATATTCATGGAGATAAATTTTTCTAAGTTCATCGATCAAGGAAAAGTGATAAAATGAGCCACATACCAAGAAAAACCACCAAGATCCTAAATGTATCATTAATTTTCCAGAACGAATCATACAACCAAGAGCCAAGTAAAGACCAAATGTATTGAAAGTCGAGGCACAGGGCAACACATGAACACAAAAGGAGCCAAGTGAGATCCCACAAGGGTCCATAGAGCAGTACACATAGACCTATGCATCAAACAATTTGATATATAAAAAAAAACACACGTGGCATTGGTTTTCTCTTACATCTGGTATATGTTCCCATGAGAAAATAACTGGGGCCTTGAGATATGAACAAAAGTCTTCCAAACACAAGACAACACAAAACCAACGGAGCTTCGCCATTGTATCCTAGCTATAACCAAACCCCCAAATGGGGAACAAGAAACTTGTCGATTACTATTTTACCATGAAGCAAGATCACTATGGACATTTTCTTCTGATAGTGCCATGTTCTATCACTACTAGTTTTAACAATGCCAAATTTCCAATATTATTGGAAATTCCTGATGGTTCTACCCAGAGGAGAAAGCCATTTCAACGGTTCCAAGGATGGGCCTGACTTATTCACAATTGGATACTTTGTATGGGGTTTCTCCTCATGCTTCCCATTTCTAGACTAAACAATCTTATGAGCTTGTACATCATCAATAAATGCATGTGCATGTATGAATTCCAATGCCCGAATTCCCCAATCTCTATAGCGAGTTCTGAAGATCTCAAGCTCATGCTTCAATCCATTTTGAGCCCTTTTTTTTCAATTAAGGCATTGATAAAATTCATATATCATACCATAAATGTATAGTTGGAGATCATCTTCTTTTTTATTTGGGTACCCAAAAAATGCAGAAATCCTGCCATGGCTATATAGTTGGAAAACATTTTTCCAATTTGGGTACCCAAAAAAGGTACAGACTCCTCCAACAAATCCACAACTAGCCACCATTTTGTTTTCATGTGGACACCCCAACAAATATGCAAAATTCTTACTGGGAGATGTAAAAAAACATCAAAATAACAACAACAATTTGATTTGTAGCTAGATTCTCCTTGTTTTTTCAAGTGCACAAAAAGAGACAAAATCTATGGAAATAAAATTTTACAGGCATAGATGTAAACTCCGGAGAACTCCAGTCTGACGAAAATTCATTTGGGTATTGAAGAAAAATTATAGACACACATGAGATTTTTTTTCATTTCTTGCCAAAGCTTGATAAAATTTATTTTTTTTACATGTATTTGAAATTCGCGCAACATGTAGACACTGTTTGCCTTTTTCTATAGGTATACTTCATATGGAAATTTTTCTAACACATGAATCACATATTGTAATAGAGGTTGTCTGATTGTATAATGTATGATTGTGTTGCCCACAGTTCGGATGGCAGCATTAAGGCAATGCCTATATATGTAAGGGAATTTTTTACTGCATCGTAGACAATCAATTGTATCATCCTTTATGAAAGCAGAAGTAGAAGCATGAGAGTTTCATTTGGAAAATACAAGCTCGAAGGGGGTCGAATATGCATTCACTACAACCAAAATACCCTCAACCTGGGCACGTGAGCATAGCAGTTAATATATTGAACAATATAATATACAACTGCACAACAAAAAAACAAAAATTGCAGAAAATTGGTGAAGGCAATTTGTATGAGCAAAGTGAGGATGAAATTGTATATGTATACGCACAACAGTTGTAGAGCTAGTTAGTTTCTTGAGATCATGTACTATGTTTGTTCGCAATTCTGTTACAAATGTTGATTGGGTTGTGCGAAATATCCTTTCATTAACATCTCTTTTCTTTGTTATATTTTTGAAGAGCATAAGTGAAAATCGCCCTTTATGAAATTGTTTTTCCATTGAGGAAAACAAATTTGAATAGGTGTCAAAAAATTGCAATTGCAACATGGAACAATGCAATAGTTGTGTAACATAACCAAGATACATGGACATGTGAAAGTAAAGGAAAAAAATGGATATGGAGAACAATACCATTGCCTTGTCGTTGTCTGACTCTCCATATTTTATATGGAAAATGTGTTGCGAGCCAAGTTTTCTCGCGATTGTGACAAATGCACCAATGGATCTGATTGGGTAAGTGTCGTTGCTCTATGCAAGTTGGTTGATAGTTGTGTTTGGGATGAAACGATATTCTGAACAAATAGCGGGAATTTTTTCCACAATACTTTTTCGTTGAGCGATATAATCCGATCACAATCACCACGGTCATATACTGTTTTGGGAAATATATTAAAATTTGTAATGGATATCCCATTAGCTGCCAATATATTTTTTGCATGTTTCTGGACAAGTTGTGTGGGAATAGTCAGTGTGACTGTCATCAGGGCTTCGTTGTCTGTCATGTTAGCAAGCATAATGGATCTAGTTTTGTTTGCCTTGTCCAAGTAGGTGCTATTGAAAACCATTATGTCCCTGATGAACACTTGTCCAGTTCGATGGTTGTTCAAGCCCTCTATTAATAGTATTTTGGGTGTTATAAGTTTAGACTTGGTGACATTTTTTGAACATGAAAAGTAATGTGAATGGTAGTCTGTATTATATTTTTGTTTTCTTTTTTCCTGGAATAAATGTACAAGTAGACGCACAACTTGGATGAAGTATGGAGAATTTTTTTTGCAACCATACCTCTTATTCTGTGAAACTTGCGCTATGTCTGGGGTCTCACTTGCGCTCGTTGATGCTTCTTGTGAACTACAAAGTATGTGTTGTAGATGACATCAACATATTTACCATGGCATAGATGAATAAATAGTTGACGATATTTGTTTGGTAAACATATGAGGAAAAAAATGTATGCATCTTTACCTTTGGCCTTGTCGGTCTGTTAATGTTTGCGATGATTGACTGCTCGTGGCCATGTCACTAGTCCAACATTTTCTGATGCAAGCATGTGTAGATGAACATTAGAAGGAACAAATAAGAATATGCATTGTATATTGTCCATAATTGTTCTGAATGTCACACATGGGGTCGAAGGAGATGGAATAGGAAATAGGGTGTTAAGGGATACTCAGGAAACATGAGGACCCGACAGTCAAATTGTATGCCTCAGATTTTTTGACTGCAAAAATGTGTAATAGGAAATGGGGCATGATGGATGGGTACGTTGATCAATCTGTATATCATGGAACCTCTGAAGCTAGAGGCGCAATCTTGAACCTGCCAGCCCGGGAACCCGCAATCGAAAAAGTGGCTAAGTATGGAATGAGGAAATCGTTGGTCGGAGTCGCGATATAGAAGCATGAGTATAAATGTGAACCCATGAGTCATCCAACCCGTGCACCTAGACATTTTTAGAAATACGACTAAGAAAAGAAACCAAAAATCGAAAGTAGACGATAAAAAAGAAGGGGAATTCAGTTAAGTATAGAAGAGAGAGAAAAAAGGGATAATAGAAAGTGGGAAAATTAGAAATGGGGAGGGAAATGTTTGGAAGCGGGAAGTCTCAACGAAGGCCCATTGTTGCCAAATCATCATTTTCTATTCCAATATTATATGCACCCACCCATTTTGTGTGTTTGATTTAATATAACAATTGGTATACCTTTTCGAAGATTGTACTTCAACCTCCTTTGTCCAACCAATCTGTTTCTTTCAATGAGCAACACCGAACATACAATGGACATGAAGTTAAGTTAGTATGCAGAAAGACATGTAAAATAAAGAAATACAGTTCTATTTATTTCAATGTAGCAGCATAGAGAATACAATTCACATGAGGACAAGTTACTATGTATAAAGATACATAGTATCTACATACAATAAAATAGGTGCAAAGCAGCAGAACAAATATACAAACAAAAAATGAAATACTAAACATTGGGATATGAAATAAGAGTAGAGGCATGCACCTTTGTAACTCCTCTACATTCGTGGTAAAGAGTCCATCGTCTTCTCCAACCACTCTATTTGTGTAAATGTAGCAACACATAAAAATAAAATGGACATGAAGGAAGTTGGTATGCAGGAAGAAATGTAAAAAAAATAAACAGAGTTCGATTTATTTCAATGTAGCAGCACATAAAATACAAAGGACATGAATATAAGTTATCATGTAGGAAGATATGCAATATATACATACAATAAATTATGTGAACACATATACAAACAATAAATGAAATACAAAACAATGGAATATGAAATAACAGTACAAACATGTACCTTTGTATCTCCTCTTCCACACTTGCGGTAAAGACTCCTTCATTTTCTCCAGCTACTCTGTTTGTTTCAATGTGGGAACGCACAAAATACATTGAACATTAATGGAAGCTGGTGTGTAGGGGAGAACAAGTAATATGCATGTTAATCAACGAATAGAATAAAAGGTAGTTAGAAACATGAACCTTTTCTTTTCTCCATCCATGGTTGTAATTATATAAAGTTTTTCCTACCCAAAATATATAACAAGCCATAAAATATTAATAAATTGCATGGCCATAGCTGAATGATTTTGGTTTTCTACAACAAAGTATCCAATGATGCATTTGAGAACACATTCATTATGCTAGCAATATTGCACACCAAACAATATATAAATTGAATACTGCAATTTGCAATCCACGGAATACCACTCTTGCTAGCAACATTTCAGTATCCTTTTCTTCTACAAGAACATTTTGTAAATACATGTAGGTATGGTCCAAAGCTAGGAAAAAGATTTGGAGAAAAATTTAAGAGCAGGATAAGCAGGAACGAGACATGCGCTAGATATCGACTTTGCCAGACACGGTAAACGACAGAACCGCAGGTCCACTTGCGGGTACAGGACCTGAACACCGCAAAGTGAAAAAAAAAAACTCCAACTACGGGCGCAATACTCCAACTCTGTAAAGCCGAAGTAAACAAAAGAAAACGACAAGCAACAAACCAACGAGCAAGCACGAACAGGCCCAACTGCAGCCCCAGGACCTCAAACTCGCAAACTTGAGCCAAACAACAACAAGCAGCAATCGACGAACCAACGAACTAGTGAACAAGCAAAAACGATTGAACCAGTAAACAACATATGTATCTCCAATGATTACCAAACTGCAGCCCAAAAACAGAAGGAACCAGAAACATATGATGAGCATGCCAGCAGAAATAATCAAACATTCTTATTTGCAAACTACAAACAGTGAACAACAAAGGACAAATAGAAATGAAATTATGGCATTGAAACTTACTCCGGAACGATGAAAGACAAAAGCACAGGTCGAATTGTGGGTGCAACACCTGGACCCCGCAAAGTAAAAAAAAAACATCTCCAACTACACATGTAGGACCCCAACCTTGCAAATTTGAAGTAAACAAAAGAAAGAAACAAGCACCAACAGGTCCAACCTCAGGCGCAGGATCTCAACCTTGCAAAGTTGAACCAAACAACATCAAGAAACAACCGACGAACCAACAAACACGAAGCACTATCGAACTAGTAAACAATGTATGTATATTCAACGATGACCAAATTTCATTCCAAGCATAGAAGAAGTGTGAAACGTACAATGGCTATGCAACTGGTGTTGGACAACAATATTGTCCAAATTCACTGCAACATTGTATGGAAAAATTCGAGGAAAAATGTACTCTGAGAAGCCTATTTAGGTAAACATTTAAGGATGTCAGGCTATTAAGGGCCTCACGATATGCAAACATTTAAGTTGTCAGGCCTATTTAAGGACCTCACACTATGTAAACATTTAAGTTGTCAGGCCTATTCAAGCACCTCAAAAAAAGTGTCAATGCTCTAAACCTTAGGTATGTAAACATTTCAATACAAATATAAATAATAATAAAGGGACATATTAATATGAATTCAACAAATTATCAATCGCTATAGTCCCTCTATGCCTTCGGAAGGGACTAATAAAAACATTAAAAAATGACGTTGATGCTCAGAACTTTCGGTATGTAAACATTTTAGTAAAAATGTAATAAAAATTAAAAAAAGAACGTCTAAGCTCAAAACTTTGGATATCTAAAAATTTTCAACATTGGGAACATCGAAGCTGGCAATAAGACCTCCAATATATTCTCCAATGAGACGATGACATATAAGATTTTTTTTATTATATAAAAATAATGTTTTTACTTCTATAGTATGAACAACACAAATGATGCAAAAATCTATAGTCAAAGGACATATTAATATGAATTCAACAAATTATCGATTGCTATAGTCCCTCTATGCCTTCGGCAGGGACTAATAACAGATTGGGATATATTTAAAATGATTTTTTTTTAAATATTTCAAATATATAGGTGAGAAGAAAATTTTCTTTAAACTCATTCAATCACAACAATCTAGTATAATAAATGAGTACTTTGTGAGTTACAAGTACAAGTCACATGACACCTGCTATAAATGAATTTATCAAGATTCAAACAAACTATAAGATATGAACTCAAATTATTTGACCAAGGTGTGGAACATGCATGACTGATGACCAATCCAGACCAGTTCCCTTCACTTGAGCTCAAACAATTATATAAAATTCATTTAATTAACATAATTCAAATTAAATTAAAAATTAAAAATTACCTTATACATGCTTTTAGCACTTTTCCTTCATTGTGTGACCAAACATTCGAACCGAGGGATAAAACTTGGGTGCTAACTCCTTTATCATGTGACCACAAGCCAAAAACCATAGGCTAGTTTACAGAGATAAGAGTTTTGGCGCACAAATCCTTGACCCTCAACTCCATCGGACCAAGGGCTGGTGACCAAGAGCTACTTTGCAGGGTATTAGAGTTCAAGGTCGGATCTCTATGCAGGGGGTTACCGCAATCCACAAATCATCGACACATGGATTTCCTTTTGAACACATGTTAAAAATGAATGATAGTGTATCCAAATTAAACCCTGCTCTAGTTAGGGGCCCACAATCCAATAATGCCCTTCGATCACCTCTCTTGATAAACAGTTGGATCTAAATCGATCGATCCTTTTGATAATTCACTCATTGCGATCAAAATTGGATTGTCGTTGATCCTATAGTGATCGACAATGAATATTCCCTGACTGTAGGCAACATGTGAACCGTTGATTCATCCATGTTAAACAAACAAAACACACGGTATTTGAAAATGCGTATTTCACTCTGTGTAAGGGTTGATATGGAACATGTAACACACATTCATTCTCACACTATTTTACAACATAACATAATTCAAACAATTCAACACACATAATTCAACAAGCCTGAAATTCTTATTAGAAGAGGAATGAAAACATAGGGACAATAACCATGATTCCTTTCTAGGTCTCATGGACCTTTTCACACTCACACTTTTCATTCTACAACCCTCTCATACCCACTTTGATCTCTCCTATCATCCTTTTAATGCAATAAGGATCAGATCAATCCAATCCATGGAGATAGGATCAGATCTTACCAAAATTACACAATTTTTTTTATTTAGCCTATAATAACCTAATTCTGATCCAAAAAGGTAGGATCACATCCAAACATAATTCCTAATTTATCTAACTCTTCAACCTCCTATTTCATTCATAGAAAAATTTCCTTCTTCTTGAACACCCTAGACTATTACAATTTAGGAAAATGATTAAAAACAATTACAATGAGGAAACCAACTTCCTCTCGGAAAGTTTATAAGACCTTAAACGTCAAATACTATATTGTTGTAGAACATGCTCCTACATCAGACCCCTGGGGAAGAAAAGAGTTGTTCTTAGACTTGTAATAGTTCTTCAATACTTGTACCATACTTAGATATTTCTGTTACTGTCATCCACATGGAATCTTCAAGTGGTTGTCCTTTCCACTTGATCAAGTACTGGAAGTACTCTTTACCCCTTGTCTTCTTTACTAAATTTTGGTCCAAAATAGATTCAATTTGTTTCTGCCGTGCTATAGGTAGTTGTTTCTCCCAGTCAATAGTTTGAATTTTATCATTGCCATAAGTGTCTATGAAATTATCTGTTGTTTCCTTGAAAGGGAACAAATATGATACATAAAAAATTTGGAGAAATTCGAAGGTTACTTGGAAGTTCTATTTCATAATCATTTGAGGAAAAATTCCTTAATACTTTACACGGTCCAATATTTTTAATTTTTAATTTGTTATATTCCCCTCTAGAAAACATTTATCTTTTGAGGTGTGCCATGAACAAGTCTCCAAATTCAAAACCCAACTGTCTTCTCTTCAAATCAATCTTCTATTTGTACTTGTTGTTACTATCCTGTAGATGTTGCTTGACCCTTTCCTACAATTCCTACATACTTACTGCAAAATCTTCACCATCAACACTTATAATTTCTTGTTTTCCTAGATTCCTTAACTCATTAATTCCTCTAGGATGCATTCCATAAAAAATATGAAATAGACTTAATCCTATTATTCTATTAGGTGAATTATTATATGAAAACTCTTCTTGTGCAAGTACCCGATCCCATTGTTTAGGATGCTCACTTACTAGACATCTCAAAATATTTCCCAAGCTTCTATTTACCACCTTTGTTTTCCCATCATTTTGTGGGTGGTATGCTGAACTAAAGTTTAGATTGGTTCCTAAATTTTTCCATTAAGTTCTCCAAAAATGACCCACGAATTTTGTGTCTCTGTAAAAAACAATACTTTTTTGCAATCCATGCAACCTAACAACTTATTCAAAGAACAAATATGCAATGTGAGTTGCATCACTGGTCTTATTACAAGCTATAAAGTGTGCCATTTTTAAAAATCTATCAATGACCACATAAATTGAATCATTACCTTCTTGATTTCTTGGAAATCATAACACAAATTCCATACTTACAAAGTCCCATGGTCAGTCTGGAATTGGAAATGGCTGATACAATCCAGTATTTTGTCTCCTTCCTTTTGCATACTGACAAACCCTACATATTTCAACAAATTTATTGACATTAGATTGCATGCCATTCCATAAATAAAATGTAATTAGATGAGGAAATGTTTTGGCCTGTCCAAAATGTCCTGCTAATCCACCACTGTTCTTTTCCTTCAATAGGTTTTCCCTCATTGAACATCTTGGAATGCATAGTTTGCTACCTTCAAACAATAAACCTTCTTGATGTTAGATTTTTATAAAATCAATTAGCATTAGATTTACCATAGAAATTTAGATCTTCTTTTAACATTCAATAATCATATACTAAAATATAAACAAGCACAAGAAGACACCAAGACTTACCCTGGGAAACCCTTCTTCACAAGGGGAGAAAACCCCCAAAAAAATTCTTTAGAGAGAATATCCTTGCCAATACAATATAACCATGAGTAAGATCTATCCACTAGAGAAAACCAACAAAGAGGAATCCCAACAATATCTACTTATCTTGACAAGAGATAAACCAATGATATAGCTACAACAAACCCTAGCCAGAGTGCTAGAGTATCTGGCCTGCACCAATGCACCACCAAGACAATAGAGATAAACCCTAGTGAGGGTTATGAGGAAACCCTAGCCAACCTGCATCGTTCTTCCTTCCTTATTCGTTGGACTTCTGCAACTGCTTCTCTCCATTAAACTTGTGATGTGGATGAGTGAATGTGTGTGACAAATGAGGAAGGTGTCACCTTTATTTATACTAGATTGGGCAGGTGTATTTTCCAAACACGTGTCTCTTCAAGTATGGTCGACTTATCTTCTGGAAAATATATTTTCACTTTGTCTTTTTCTTGTGGGGCTGAATTTACTTCTGGAGCATTATATTTCTTCTTTAATATTATTTTGTGGGGCTGACTTCTCTTCTAGGATATTCTAATTTATTCTCGGGATACTTCGAACTGTTTAATGGTTTCCTTTGAATTCTTGACATCTTTATCTCTAAGAAAAGTTGTCCCAGAGGTGAATACCTCCCGCTTCTACCAAAAAAATCAATGTTCCCTCTTATCTAGGGAGGTATTATCCATGATGTTATCCTCTATTCCTCATATCCCCACAGGTTATGCCATGGTCCTCGGACCATGCCATGGTAACACACACCATGTTATTGGTAGCATCTCCATAGTCACACATGGATACAACCAATGTGGACCTTCTCAAGCTCTTCTAGGGGCTCCAACCCACTAGAGGACACTAGGGATACAACCTCATAGTGTGTCATCATCATCCATACGTAAAGGGATACAGCCACAAGATGTCCACAAGGTCTACAACATCATGTGGGATCACACGGGCTATAACCACCATGTGATACTATCATCATCAATGCGTCACATAGGCTACAACCATATGGACAAGTCCTCAAGTGCTACAACCATAAGGGATGATGGGATATAACCCATAATATCCCAACTACATGGGCTACAACCCAAGGGTCATTGGGAACCAACCTAGTACAACTATATCCCAACCACATTGGCTACAATCCAAGGGCCGCTGGGCACCAACCTAGTACAACTTATTAGTCCATCGATACATTTCATAATCAACTCAGTCTATTGAGTATCATCATAGTTCAGCCCAATTAATTCCATCAAGGCGTACGACATTGAGAATGTCTCACGTAGTTGTAACCATAAACACTCCCTCTTAATGAGAGGGGCATTCTCTACCACTCCAAGTTTATCACGAAAGTACTCAAATTTCGACTTGGCAATGGGCTAGGTGGGAACATCTATAATATGATCATATGTAGGAAGGTACTACATTGTACTGCTTTCCTCAACACCATGTTTCGAATGTAATGAAACTTTGAACATGTTTTGATTTGTCATGAGATACTATATTCTCTTAGAGCTTCACACAACTATGGTTATCATAATGAATCACGGTGGGATCCAACATCTGCCCAAACAATCCTGCAAGGAGCTTCTGAAGCCACACTTACTTCTCAAGTTTCCATACACATTGATATATACTTGGACTCTTTAGTACTCAAATCCATAGACGTCTTCTTCCTTCTACACCAGGAAACCATGGAAGATTCCAAACTGAAGCAACACCCATAGGTGCTCTTCCTTTCCATTGTGCTCCCTACCCAATCAGAATTAGCATATACCTGCAATCTCATGTCAACACTGGAATAATATCTCAGGCCATATTCAAATGTCCCCCACAAGTATCTCAACACATGCTTTGTAGCTACCCAATGCAACTGTCTTGACTGACTCATGAACTGGCTTAATGTACTCACTGCATATAAAATGTCTGGTTTGGTGTTAACTAGATACATCAATGATCCAAATAGTTGTCTATACATAGTCAGATCAATCAAGTCTGAATTGGAAGAAGGATCACTCAACTTCTTCATATTTGACACCATCGTTGTAGCCATGGAATTATAGTCCAACATCCCATATATCCTCAAGATATCAACTGTATACTTCCCTTGAATTAGGAAGATCTCATCACCTCTCTGCCACACTTCTAATCCCAAGAAATAGTGCATCATGCCAATATCCTTCATTTCAAACTTAGAGGGTAACTTATATTTGCACCTAGCAATGAGGTTCTCTACTCCAGTGAAGAATAAATCATCAACATACAATACCAAAATAAAGGAATGGCCACTAACAAATTTATAGTAGAAGTTGAGATCTGAAACACTCTTTATAAAGCCCAAAATCATTAGGTATCCATCAATCCTCGCATACCAAGCTCAAGGTGCTTGCTTGAGTCCATACACGACCTTCTTAAACCTGCACACATGGGATTCCTTCCCATGAATCACAAAACCATCTGGTTTCTCAATACACTTCTTAGTCAATTTCTCCATTGAGGAAGGTTGTCTTCATGTCCATATGATGTAGTCTCTCACCCATAGCTAAATCAAGGGCAATGATCGTCCTAATGGAAGTGTACCGAGCAATAGGAACAAATGTCTCCTCATAGTCTACTCCCTCTACTTGAGAGAATCCTTTGGCCACAAATATCACTTTGTGCTTCTCGATTCTCCTTTCAACTCCATGTTTGATCTTATAGATCCACTTGGAAGTCACCACAGACTTCCCCTCATGTCTCGGAACAATATCCCACACATCATTCTTCATTATGGATTGATACTCCTCCATCATGGAATCTCTCCATACCTGTTGGCTAGATGCCTCCTCATAATAGGAAGGATCAATATCAATGATGTGGCTCATCATTTCAACATAGCTCGAGAATATTTGAGGTCTTGCTTTCTATGAAAGTACCACATGGAGTTGGATGTATCTCTGCCTCCTGCAAAGTTTGAAGAGCCCATGTAGGCCTCTTTCGGCCTACTACAATATTTCTAGGAACATCAACAGGATACACTGGATCAACTAGATCAACAAGCTCAACTGGCTCCCTCTGAACTACTTAAGGGTGAGGGGGATAAGACACCATATCCTATTTCTTTACACTATTAATATCCATGTAATATCCTCTAGACCTCTTGAAGGATACCTCCTCCTCATGATATGGCTCATCAATGCGATATAACTGCATGCTCTTCTCCTTCAGTACATGAATGAATATTGTCATGTACACAACTCCTTGTCTGGTTAGATTGCTTCATGTCTCAAACTAGAGACTATCTAATATGATGCCTTCATAAACTGTCACTATAGATCCCTCTCAAAGATATCACTGGTGACCTACCTCTGTGGTAACCTTCATGGAATTTACAAGATAACTTGCCCAGGAAAAATAATAAAACAAGAATATCTCCTAGAGGGGAGACCAACTTGTCTTGCAAACAAGTGCATCTATAGTATTAAATGGTTAGCATAAAGATCATAAATTCAATAGATCAAGATGCAACTAGATGTCCATAAGATCACAATAATTCCATAACAAATACACATTTAGAGGCATATCAATTTAAACACTCAAACCTCGAGTCTTAAATTTTATGGAGGATGCACTTCTTTTCTGAATGCATTGAATATGAGATCCATTTGGATCTACATATTTTTGTTTGGAAAAAGGTCCCTTGTACATCCCCTGCAAACAAATTTATGTTTTGATATATATTATAACTTGAAAAACATATACAAGTGCATACCTAGAAGTTCGTAGCACCATTCGACTTGTCTTCTAATCTCAATGTTTCCACAACTGGAAATTGGAAACTACAACTGTAACTGGCAACTACAACTGTAACTGTAACTGGAAACTATAATTGCAATGAGAAATTTCAACTTTCACCAAGTTGTAATCTGAGACCAGTAGGAGTTGCGCAAGGCTAGGGTGAGATGATCTATGGAAAAATTAATCTCAACATCCTCCAATAGGTTACTCAATGAACTTGACAAGGTTTAGTTCTTGAGCAACATCTAATTGCAACAATGTGGTAAATCTCACGATCTTCCTTATAGTGATTAGATTTATTTGAAGGTAACCAGCTTTGAAAATGTGTTAGATTTTTATAAAATTAGTTAGCATTATATTTACCATAGCAATTTAGATATTCTTTTAATATTCAATAATCATATACTGAAATATAAACAAGCACAAGAAGAGACAAAGATTTATCCTTGAAAATCCTTCTTCAAAAGGGGAGAAAACCCAACAAACTTTTCTTTAGAGAGAATATCCTTTCTAATACAATATAACCATGAACAATATCTATCCACTAGAGAAGACCAACAAAGAATAATCCCAACAATATGTACCTATCTTCACAAGAGATAACTCAACAATATAGCTACAACAAACCCTAGCCAGAGCGCTAGAGTACTTGGCCCCCACTAGTGCACCACCAAGACAACAAAGATAAACCCTAGCAAGAGTTACGAGGAAACCCTATCCAACCTACACCCTTCTTCCTTCCTTCTTCACTGGATTGTTTCTCTCCACTAACTTTGTGCTATGGATGAGTGAATGTGTGTGACAAATGCGGAAAACGCCACCTTTATTTATACTGGATTGGGTAGGTGTCTTTTCTGAATAGGGGTCTCTTCAAGTAGGGGCGACTTGTCTTCTGGAAATTATATTTTCACTATGTCTTTTTCTTGTGGGGTCGACTTTACTTCTAGAGCATTATATTTCTTCTTTATTATTATTCTGTGGGGCCGACTTCTCTTCTAGGATCTTCTAATTTCTTCTAGGGATTCTTCGAACTATTTAATGGTTTCCTTTAACTTCTTGACATCTTCATATCTAAGAAAAGTTGTCCCGTAGGTGAATACCTACTGCTGTAACTACCAAAAACATAAAAAATTGAATCATGCAATACAACCATGGAGTTCTGTCTCTACTTACTAGATTTTCGTAGAATGCATAAGCATATTTAAAATCTACATCATCTTTATACATATCTTTCAACCCATCAAATCCTACAACATTTACTTGAAACTCTTATAAAATCAAACTGACTCTACTCAATGCATCTGCTACCTTATTTGATTGCCCACTTATATGCTTAATAAAAAAAGTGAAATTCTGCAAGAACTCAATCCATTTGACATGTCTATGATTTAATTTTGTTTAATTACTAATATACTACAAGGAATGATTATTAGTGTACAAAACAAATTCCTTTGGCATGAGGTAATGTCTCCATTTCTTTAGTTCTTGAATAATTCCATAAAACTCCTTGTCATATCAATAATATTTCTATTTTACTTCATTTAATTTCTCACTAAAATAATCAACTGGTTTCTTTTCCTGGCTTAGAACAAGTCTTATTTCAGTCCCACTTACATCACATTCAACTTGAAAGAGTTTAATAAAATTCGGCAGTGCTAAAATTGGTTATTCTGTTATCTTCTTTTTTAATAATTTAAAACTTTTATCCATTGCTTCTGTCCATTTAAATGGTTGTTTGGTTCCTTTAATGGTTTCTATAATTAGAGCACATATCCCACTAAAGTTACTGATGAATTTTCTATAGAATCTTGTCAAACCATGGAAACTTCTTACCTCAAAAGAATTCTTTGGAGTAGGAAACATTATTATAGCATTTACCTTTTCCTTGTCCATCTTCAGACCTTCTCTAGATATCAAAAAACCTAAATAAACCAATTATGCCTTCACAAAACTACACTTTTTCAAATTTATTAGTAGCTTTTCTTGTTGTAGTTTATCTAAAACTAACATGAGGTGTCTCAAGTGTTATTCTCTAGTCTGACTATAGACCAGAATATCATCTAGATAAACTATAACAAATTTACCACTGAATTCTTTAAGTGCTTCATTAATCAATCTCATGAAATTATTGGGTGCATTTGTGAGTCCAAAGGGCATTACCGACCATTCATACAACCCATCATTTGTTTTAAATGTTGTTTTCCATTCATCTCCTTCTCTAATCACGATATGATGATATCCACTTTTCAAATCCAGTTTTGAAAAATACTTAGCACCACTCAAGCAATCCATCAAATCATCAATTCAAGGTAATGGAAATCTATACCTTATTGTGATTTTGTTTATAGATCTAGAATCTGTGCACATTCTCCATCCTCCATCTTTCTTTGGATTCAACACTATTGGAACTGCACATGGGATCAGACTTTCTCTGACTAGAGCTTTATCTAACAATTCTTGAACTTGATTTCTTATCTCCTCATTCTCATGTGGGTTCATTTGATATGCTTCTTTATTTGGAAGGTAATCCCATGGAATTAAATCTATGTGATGATTGATACTTCTCAATGGAGGTAATTCATTTGGTAAATCATCAACCACAATATCAACAAATTCATCCAATAATTCTTTAACTTCTTCAAGCAGATCATTTAAATTTGTGTTAGTAATAATTTCCTTTGGTTTACCAATTAGGTAAAAATGTACCTCTTCCTTTTTAATGTCTTGCAAAAATTCTTTCTCACCGACCAACAAGACCTTTGAGTTGTTTTATTCAATCGATCCTTCATCCTTCAATGGTAAGAGAGTGTTTTTTTCCTCATCTTTCTCAGAAGTATATGTATTGTTCCTTCCATAATGTATTTCCTTTCTGTCATACTGTCAAGGCCTACCTAGCAAAATATGACACACATCCATGGGCATAACATCACAAAGTACCTTGTCCTTATAACTTCCAATCTGAATCTCCACTTCACATTGCTCACTCACTATCACTTGATGTCCCTTTTGTATCCATGGCACCTTATATAGAATAGGGTGCATTGTCTCTGTAGACACCAAATTATCAATACTTCCACTATCAATAATGACTTTACAACTTTTACCTTTTATTTTTCATACATTTCTGAAGAGTGTCTTCCTCTATGCAGGTTCCTTAATCTCTTTATGTGGTTCCAACAATATTCTCTTCATCATAAAGGAATCTCCAACTTCTGGTGCATTCTCATGTATAGATGACTCAACACTTTCTTCTTATGCCTAAAAAAAACTTGCACTTCCTCTACTGGTGGAAGCATTTTCTATACATTTATATGATCTATGGACAAACTTATTACATCTAAAAGATCTGATAAAAGATCCCCTACCTCTTTGATAATGTATTCTCCCTTTTAAATCATCACCTCTTGGTGAATTTTCTTACTTATGTGAATTGTTGGCTTCTTCCTTTGGAGATGAAGATATTCCTCTGCCACCTTGTTTTCCTTTGCCTCTTGTTGAACTACAACCTCTGCTCCTTTGATTATTCTTTCGTGATAATTTTGTCTTCTTCCTTAAGAGAAAAATGATATGCTTCTTTAATAGTGTTAAGAGATAAAATGCCAATTTCATCTTGGATCTCATATCTTAGTCCATTAAGATATATAGCAACTTTCTCAGAATTTTCTTCTATATGACCAGTTCTTATATTCAATTTATAAACTCTTCAGTGTATTCTTTATCTAACATACCTCTCTGCTTCAAATTTTGCATTTTTCTAAAAAGATTAAGTTGATAGTCTCAGGGCATGAATTTACCTTTCAATTTTTCTACCATTCTATCCCAACTCTTGATCCGTGTCTTGCCTTTGTTTTGCCTCTCACCTTGTACTCCAACCCACCAGAGCAATGCATGTCCTTTCATTCATGTTACAACAAATTTTACCATTTTCTCATCAGGTACATTTTCATATTCAAATTACTTGTCCATAGTATTGATACAATCCATCAATTCATCTACATTCAATTTTCCTTCATACAGTGACACCTCCATTCTTGGTCTAGAGATAAATCCCATGATATCTCTAATTAATTTTTCTTCAACACCTTCTTCTTTAGGCTCTTCTCCCTCTTCAACTTCTGCATCTTCTTCTTCTTCACTGACATCTCCCATGTCAACACCTCTTCGTTGAACAACATCCATTGCCTCCAATCACGCCTGAAGGTTTCTCATTTCTTCAATGACTTTAACATTTGCAACAGATCTTCCTCAACCTCAACCTCTTCCTCCTCGTATTCTAAATGCCATCTTCAATTATCCTTCCCTGGTTGTTTTGCATTCTGATACCAAACTGATGACCAATCCGAAATGGTTCCCTTCACTTGAGCTCAAACAATTTTGTAAAAATTATTTAATTAATAGAATTCAAATTAAACTAAAAATTTGAAATTACCTTATACAAGATTTTAGAACTTTTCCTTTGTTGTGTGAGAAAACTATAGAACCGAGGGCTAAAACTCAGGCGCTAACTCCTTTATCATACAACCACAAGCCAAGAACCATAGGCTAGTTTACGAAGATAGGAGTTTGGGTGCTAAACTCCTTGACTCTCAACTCAATAGGACCAAGGGATGGTGACTGGGAGCTACTTTGCAAGGGGTTGAAGTTCAAGTTCATATCTCTATGAAGGGGGTTACCATAATCCACATATCATCGACACATGGATTTCCTTTTGAACACATGTTAAAATTGCGGGGGGTGTCTCCAAATTAAACCTCGCGCTAGTTAGGGGCCTGCAATCCAAGAATGATTGTCGATCACCTCTCTCGATCAATGGTTGGATCTGACCTCGTCGATCCTTTTTATAATTTACCGATTTTGATTAGAATTGATCATTGTCGATCTTACTGTGATCGACGATGAATATTGCTTCACTGCAGGTGACATGTGAACCATTGATTCATCCACGTCAAACAAACAAAACAAACAGTATTTGAAAATGTGGATTTCACTCTGTGTAAGGGCCGATATGAAACTTGTAACACACATTCATTCTCACACTTTTTGACAACATAACAAAATTCAAACAATTCAACACACAGAATTCAACAAGCTTGAAATTCTTATTAGAAGAAGAATGAAAACAAAGGGACAATAACCATGATTCCCTTCTAGATCTCCCAGACCTTTTCACACTCACACTTTTCACTCTGCAACCCTCTCATACCCACTCTATTCTTTCCTATCATCCTTTTAATGCAATAAGGATCAGATCAATCCAATCCATGGAGATAGGATCAGATCTGACCAAAATTACACAAAAACTTTTATTTAGCTTATAATAACCTGATTCTGATTGAAAAAGGTAGGATCAAATCCAAACACAATTCCTTATTTATCTAACTTTTCAACCTCCTATTTCATTCGGGGAAAAACTTCATTCTTCTTGAATACCCTAGATTATTACAATTTAGGAAAATGATTAAAAACAATTACAATGAGGAAACCAACTTCTTCTCAAAAAGTTCTTAAGACCTTAGAGGTCAAATACTAGATTGTTGTAGAAGATGTTTCTCCATCAATAACTAAAACGAAACTAACTAAAAAGACAATAATTTCCTATCAATGATCATCTTCATCTTAGTTCTAATCTAAAAAATCAAATTCATAATTATTTTGAATGGCAAAACTGAAATATTGGTTCCATTTTAAGCAGAGTCCCATATGACTTTGCTTTCCAAATTTGTCAATGCAGAAAAAGTGATTCCCATTCAATTAATTTATTTTAATTACATCATGATGTAATGCAGAGAAGGTGATTCCCATTCAAATAACTTATTTTAATTACATGTCATGACATCATGTCTTATTGATTAACCTGCTAAAAAAAAGTTTCACATAACACTTCATGAATTTCATTTATTTTGTTGTTTTGAAAATTAAACAACTCCTTTGAGTGAATCTAAACCACTACATTGATACAATTAGAGTGGTTGGGATTTAGAACATGTATGGAACAACAATGTTCTAATATCAAACACCTCCCTTAGCCATTACAGAGAATAAGATATACTCTGGATATCTGTTGTTAGTAGATGTCCTCCCGATACAAAGGAATACTGATCTCCAATACCTTCTTGTTTTGCAACGCATAACAAGAAAGCACATAGAATTGATAGCATATTCAGATTGGGTTGTGTGAGTTTGTAGGAGTTTATTTGATTTTTGCTTTCACGAATATCACATCAAAACAAATCTTTTAAGTTTATAACTTTTTTGTTTCATTACTATTTTTTTAATCATTGTGTAACTATTTTGCATTTTCATTGTTATGATAAGTGAGGCATTAAAAAAATATGTTTTTTTATTTTTATTTTTTTAATCATTGTGTAGCTATTTTTCATTTTCAGTGTTGTGATAAGCGAGGTGTTAAGAAATATGTTTTTTTCAAATATGAAAAATAATAAAAAGTTCCTAAAATTATGGTAAGAAATGAAATGTATAATAAATAAATAAAATTAAAAAATAAATAAATGATATAATATAAAAGAAGAAATGAACTGTATAATAAATAAATAAAATTAAAAAATAAATTAATGATATAATATAAAAGAAATAATTATATATATAAAAAAGAGTATGGTGTCATATGGTTCATTCTTGGTGCTTATTCCCTGTAAACACTTCCTCTTTAGTGTTTCATCTAAAGTAGGTTTTATATTCTATGCCTTTTTTATGAAAATTTGGATCTCTTCGATCAGTCTTTCACTTTCTCCAAAATCCTATTCAAGTCTCGGAATCAACTTCAAGTAACCCAAAGCTAGGTTTCTTATGATGTGCAAACATTGATGTTTGAGGTTTTTATTTTGTCAATTGAATTAAGAATAATCTTAAAAGCTTTAGGGTTTTTTTTATAGCTCTTGATCTTATTGATAATATCAAACATTGGTTTCAAAATTTCAATCCTTTTGTCAACTTTATCTACTGCAATTTTCAGTATTTGTATATTTATTAATATATAGATTAAAAGATTAATTTTGTCGGTAATGCTTTTAAGTTGTTATCTTTTTGGATTTACTTCTTGTTTAATCTTTTATAGATCTCTATAGATTCATTTAAATTTTCTCTCATGTACTCAAACAAAAAATAGAAGTTTAATACACAATGATAATAAAATTCAAGAATGTGGGTTTGGATTAATACCCATAAATAATTTCCCCTGTGGACCCCTCTTAAAGACTCATTTTTCTTGTGGAAAACTCAGCTCCCATGTCTTTTTATGTCCCCCATCAATTAACATCATATTTCACATTTTATTTATTAAAAATAAAAAATACAAATTGCATATTACATCACTTGGCCATAGCCACATTTCATATCTACATTATACATATATTAAACTGTGGACTATAGTGGGGATGTTACATCTTCTCTATCCATTGAATTGATTAAAATCATTGTGAAGAATCCCTTTGTTCCTAGCTTCGATGGGCCATTTAATGCTCTAGTGAAATGAAATCTAACCTTCTAGTGAAATGAAATCCACCATTTTAGTGTTGCCTTAGATAGCCAAAGGAAAACAAACTCATAGAGGAGGACACGATCCTACATATATTAGATATATGTCCTTATTACTTGAGTGGTTACTTCATACATAGGATTCTCTTTTGATTTCACCATACATCCTTGCGGATTTTTAGGTTACTTATTTTTGTTTAGCCTACTTCTTGGTTCTGTAGGGTACTCGAACCATCTCTTACTAATATTGCCATGTAGGTTAAGTGGTTATGTGATGACTAGATTCCATCTATGCTAGGGAATCCATGGCCATCCAAGAAGGAAATCAAGATCCTAAAACTTTAACATATGCACTAATCTCTAACAGCAAACTTCTACTCCCATGCTTCCCCATCATTGTCGAGTGCCATTTTTAAAGAAATGATACATGTTTTTGCAACAACTTATGTAAGATATTATGTTGATGGAGTTCATTTTCTTCCTAAGATGATGGTCCATCCACTTCCATACTACCTAATGGAGTGTGTTATGAAGAATAGAAATAAGGTTCCAAGTTTAGGTAATGTTTGAAAAAATAGTGCCTTTGAGAAAAAGGCTATTCAAATTGGGTTGGTGTAGTTTAAGAAAATATAAGTTAACTTGGATGGTGAATACAAGCAATGGTTTATAAGAATGAAAGCCACAAATTAAGTTGTTTCTATTGTTGGGATAGGGGATGGTTGATAATATAGGAAAGGTCTTGAAGAAAGTAGGGTTTATTGACTCCTAGTGTATGTTTGAGAATCATAGGATAGTTGACCATTTTGGATTTTCTTATCTCTGATGGGTCCATCATGTTACTTGTTTGCACAAGAGAGAAGGGACACCTAGAAAACAAGGAAACCAAAACAAGAAACCATTATCCCCACTTCACATGCAAGTAACACATGTAAACATGGATCATGTAATATGGAAAAAGATGACATGCTATAGAGAATTATAAAAGACACCTAGTCCCAACACTAAAACCAAAACAAGTACATATTATCCTACAACAAAACTCGAGACAAATAGTCACAATTGTTAATTTTTCCAATCTTTGTGTGATCAACTACATAAGATCGATCTCTCTCTCTCTCTCTCTCTCTCTCTCTCTCTCTCTCTCAAAATGAACACACTCTCTCTCTCAGCAAAGCCACCTTTAGACAACCCCAACTTTCCTAACTAGCCTATTTCAACAATTTGTATCTTTTTAATATTAACTAAAACCTTATTTATTTACAAAATTTTTGCTCATATTAACTAAAACCTTATTTATTTACAAAATTTTTGCTCATATTAACTAAAACCTTATTTATTTACAAAAATTTTGCTCATATTAACTAAAACCTTATTTATTACAATTTTTTTGCTAAAACGAAAGAAAATTTTAAATGAAAAATAATAGAGTTTATGCGCTTTTTATTTTACTTTGTATATAAAATCACTCTATTTTAATCAATACTAATTACACACTTAACTTTTTCAAAAAACATAATTTAAAAAATTTAAATAAAAAGGTAATTTAATATACTTTATATTTAAAAAGATTTTGATTTCGACACAATTTATAACTAAAGTGCAACTGTTTTATAAAAAGGTTGGACTCTACCCTCCCATTGGTATAACTACATTTCCTCGCCATCCAACCAAACTAGTGGGTCCAGATATGACGAACATCTATAAGTTGCCACTACTAATATCAGGTCCAATAAAAAAAGACAGGATGTCTTCTTCAACTAGGCTTACGAGTTGCATGGGTTGCCACTACCAATCATTTGTGATTGGAATCGCAATAAGTTGATGTTTTCGTTTTGGGTACAAAACCTTTTTGATTGGTTAAATCTAACTTCCACATACAATTAAAGATGGCTAAACAAATCTCGTAAAGATATTAATATATCTTCAGAGTAAATAATCATGCGCAATGGGTTTAAAATTCCATACGACACATTAGTTCACTTTTCTATCAACGTGTCTATTTTAGGATTTCATATGGATCTGAACACTTCTTAATATTCTTAATATAGTATACATCTTTTAAAAAAGGTTTTTTTTTAGTTCAAAAGATTTAATGGTGGAAAGTTAGGAGTTTTTTTATTATTGGGCAAGGTTCAATTTTCATGAGGGATTAGCTTGGAGCTATGGGGCACCTTGAGGTAGTGGTGGAATGTGATGACGTCTTGAGGTAGTGGTCGAAGATGTAGTTGCACCCAGATATATTATATTAAATTGTATTGTGACTCATGCACACATAAGTGGATCAAAACCTACAAGCATGTCCTTCAAAGTTTTCTTACTCCAATGTTCATAGGTGGTTGGGGGACATGTCAGTCCTTGCTAAGTGATAAATAAGTGTTGTCTTGCTCACTGTTGACACTAGCCTAGGGTTTTTGAATCTAGATCTCAACCAAGTAATCCGACCAAATTAGAGATTCCTCTAACATATATAACCCATAAATTATTTTTCCATACTTTTTCCCAAAAACAAATTCACCAATTTCTATTTTTTTTACTATAGATGAGATTCGGATTTGGCTTGTCATGAAAACTACCATTGTAATCGTAATCGTAATCGTAATCGCCCATTTTTACAAATGCAGATTTTGCAAACCTTGAATGAATGCGTTTGATGAAGTTGGGGATGAGACAATGTATACATGGCAAAAAGGTAAGAACTACGATATAGTGCTCAAAAACCAATGGAAAGAAAGAAGAAAGAAAGTATTTTTTAACGTCCACGAGGCTAAAAATAGCCTATGGGACAGATTGTTTTTCCATCTGGCTTTTGTATTCGGCCCTTTTCCTGTGAAGTTTTACAATAATCGCTCCCAGCTTCTCAACAAACTCTTTGCCGAATAGATTATCCCAAGAATTAGCTGCCAGAATACCTGCATATTTTTCCCTGTTGTCTTTGAGGGCCTCACATTCTAAAATGAAATATTTTTTTGTTTCCACTTTTCCGGACGAGCACAAAATACATACTCTTTCTTCCCACCTTTCTTTTGGCCTTTTCCAGCGCCCTGTTTCACAACGGAGTTGATGAGAATTAGTCCTCAAAAGTTGGATGAAAAAAAGAACGAGAGAATTGAGTTATACTGCTCAAAAGTCATTGGATGGAAAAACCCAATGAATGTAGAGTTGGAAAATATTTAAAGTCAAAAGTTAGGTTTCCTATTTAAATATGTGTATTGGATGTGTATTGGGTTTTGGCGAGGACAGACCCACACATTATTTGATACACTAATTTTTAATGGATGTGTATATGCGGGTCTACACTTGCTCTTTTGTTATCTTTCATTTTTTTGAGACACTAATTTTTATGGATGTGTATATGCGGGTCTACACTTGCTCTTTTGATATCTTTCTCTTTTTGGGAAAGTCGTCATACTTATCATCACTTAGTTGTAAGTTACATTTTTTTAAGGTGGTAATATTTATTATAATTTAGTTTTTTTTTTGTTTGTTAATTTGTGCAGGACCTGCGATTAACCTGTGGCTTGAGAAACTGCGACTCAAGGGCATCTAAGACGTCAAAATCACCCGGGGATCGCACCCGGCCTGAGCCACACCAACCCTTAACATGGTTGGATTTTTTGTCCCCGCAGGTTTCGAACCGGTGACTTTAACATCACGGAGTGGCTTAACAACACACTCCGTCACCGACTGTCCTACACCTAGGGGACTATTATAATTTAGTTTAGTTGTAAGTTGATATTTATTATTATTATTAAAAAAATCAGATTATTTAATATAATTTATTGATGGTTTTTAAGAGTATAGACTTTCACTCTTGTAAGATGTATCTGGGTTTTGAAACATCAAAGGCAGTTTTAGGTCTTCCTATGGGACTAAAAAGATGGTTTCAACTTATATAGTATTTGCAAGGAAACCAACATCCTTTGTGATCATCGTTGAAGTTAATGAGAGTGGAGTCATGTGCTTTGCAATAGCATCTAGCCTTAGTTCTATACATAAAATCATATATTATCCTAGTTGGAACCTTAATTCCATATATAAAACCATATATTATCCTAATTGTAATTTGAAAAAGATATTAAAAAATAAAAAAAACAAAAAATATCATTCCATATATAAAACCATATATTATCCTAATTGTAATTTGAAAAAGATATTAAAAAATAAAAAAAACAAAAAATATCATAAAATTATTGATTGATGAACTCCATACGAGATATAAAAAAATGAATGTAAGTTTGGTAAAGGAATATATGTTATTATTAAAATTATTTGGTGAATGTTTTTTATCCTTCCATTCTAGCCACGACTAAGTACTATTATCAAATATAGGTCCAAAGTGTCTTTTGACCAATTATAACCCTTTTAAAAACAAGTATTATGAAGCACCATATTCTATATGTTTTGTCATGTCTCTTCCTCAAAGTAAGCTAAATCATGTACCTGTATGTCTCAATTTTTTTTGGTTGAGTAAGAGAGAACTATTATACTATGATATTATAGATAAAATGATTTTAGAGAGATACATTTTATCTTGCAAAAATGATCGAAATCCTAATTACATTTTTTTTGCTTTTATGGATTTCTATCTTTATACTTAAAAAAAAATAAGATTTAAGACTTACATTTTATCTTGCAAAAATGATCAAAATCTTAGTTCCATTCTTTTGTGTTTATGGACTTTTATCCTTATTCTAAAAAATAAGATTTAAGACTTACATTTTATTTTGCAAAAATATCAAAATCCTATTTACATTCTTTTGCTTTTATGGACTTCTATCCTTATACTAAAAAATAAGATTTAAGACTTACATTTTATCTTGCAAAAATGATTGAAATCATAGTTACTTTCTTTTTCTTTTATGGACTTCTATCCTTATACTAAAAAATAAGATTTAAGACTTTGCTATGAGGTGAGAAGAAATGAATTTAGAATTGATCTAAGCTCTTTGACTTCTCATAATATTGTTTCATTGATGAGTAGGTTATCATGTATGAAATGCTTTTGAGAGGGGGAATCTTATCATTAATTTAGAGAATCCTTCTCAACTTAATTGATATTTTTCTACTATGAGGGAGATGTTCAATTCTTCTACTAGGAGAATGAATACAAATAGAGATAGGTTCCCTTTATTAGACTTCCCTTTTGGGTTAAAAAGTAGAGGTTAGAGATCCATTAACCAAAATTGAAAAGAAGGCTATCTAGTTTACCATATTCATTATCTAGTCCACCCACCTTCTAGCAAAACCAAAAACTTACAACATTGCTGGGAGGAAATCCCAATTCATCATATCCCTTTGACATTTCAAGATTAATTAACATATTTAGATTCTTACTTTTTTTCAAGGTGTGGATGGCATCATGTGTTGTTATTATTCCATCCAAAACTTACTATGCTCCCTACATAACATCCTTGTCTTTAAAAGTTAACTAATCCATGATGCACTTTAGCCTATTTGATTCCAATTTGGAGATGATTTTATATATGTATTCATAAAACCCCATGAATATAATGTTTTCCAAGGAGTTTGTTAAGGTTCTTTTGGGTTAATAATTAGAAAGGTTGTGTTTAGGGCCTTTAAGATTTCTTCTTATTTTCTCGATTTTACCACTATCGTCCATACATCATCACCAACTACTTCCCAAACTCCTTATATAATTCCACTAGCATTGTGTTTAGCCTTGGGGATTTACCTATTGTGAGATTTACACTTATTTCTCCACCTCTTACTTAGTGACTTCCTCTATGAGCACTTAGTTATGCTTGCGATTAACTAGAGAGGGTACATCTCATATATAATTTTTCTTATTTCTTCTCAGCAATCTATAGGGGTCTTGTTAAGAGAGTGGTAAAAAGGAGTTAGGTTCTTGGATTATATCCTCCGAATGATCCAAGGTAATTCTTTCCTCATTCATGTTGTTGAATATTCTTTACAATTTATATGTTTTAAGGTCGTTTTCTAGAAAAACACATTTTCCCCATCCCCTCTTTGAGCCATTTTATTATTGATTTATAATGCTAAAATGTTTATTCCTACCACCTCTACAATTCAATGTCTTCACTCACTTCCCTCTCTTTCCTTTTTAGGTCCTCCATCCTTCCCTGATGCATTATAATTTTCAAGACATCTTTGATCTTCAATTTTAAAAATTCCTTTCTCTCAAAAATATTAGAAATGTATCCTTATTCCACTTCTTGATTTCACTTATAAGGATTTTTAGTTCCATTGAAATTTAAACATTTGGGATCTCGTGGAAGATGGGAGACATTTGCACAATTTAACCACTTGTTCCTTTAACATTTAGCAAGTTAACCACATTATTTAAAACTTGGAGGGTGATTTTTTGGTCTTAGAAAATGTCTTCCCTAAAATAAAAGGTGTTCAATGATCTTAACCTAGCTCCTGAAGAACACTTAGGTATTTAGGAAGGATTCCTCTAGCATAAAAGAGGTGGGGCCATACAAATTTTTAATGGTTCCTCTTTCCGTAGAACCCAACGCTGAATATGTGGCTTCCAATCACCATTTAGTTACCTTGAAATATTGTATAAAAAATTGTCTTGGATCCTAATCAATGGCCAACCCTCCCAAAAATTCCTTTGTGTCCAATGTAGCTACCTCCCAATTTTTATTGTTATTTCTAACTATCCATTTAAGAGTTCCTTCTAAGAACTTAGTTTATTGAATGAATACTACTACCATATTTTTTGTTAGAATTTTCTATTTTATCATTTGATATTTACATTTTTCATTTTATATAATTGAATCATGTATCTCTTATGTTGAGTGATTTACATCAGCCTTGTGGGACTAGTTCTCCTTAATATTAGATGATTGTTTTCTCTTGTCCTCTTTGTTGTTGTTGTTAGTTTTCAAGGTTTCAAAATGGTTGGAATTTGGCAAAACCATTTTTGTCCTTTATTTTTTTGAACCCTTTATTGGTGCTTTACTCCTACAACAATATCTACATCGATGCCCATGTTGATGGCACTTCCTACATCGAAAAAGAACATGGTCATAATCTAGGGTTTATTACTAGATTGCATCTTTGCATGTTAACTTAATGCATGTTAACTTTTGGAGGGATTTAGATGATGATGATAATATTATTATTATTATTATTATTATTATTATAGGTTATTTTAAGGTCGCAACATAACAATATGCCAAATTGACATATGAAAGATACAATTGTTTGTGGGATAAGGTACCCCCTATATGTACTAATTAGACTAGTTAGTCAACAAATGTGTACATATCCCAAGACCACCGCCCATAAAAAGTGTCTACCTCCTAATTTTTGCAAATGTTTTTAACTATCCCTTTAAGAGTTGCTTTATAGAAATTAGTTTCTTGAATGAAGACTACTACCAAATTTTCTCATAGAATTTTTTATTTTATCATTTATGTTTAACTTTGGCATTAATCCCTCAAATGTTCAATGAGAACACTCTCATTTCATGTTATTTGGGGGTAGGATGGAACATTATATCTATAGTCTTAACCCTTGAGAAATTTATCAAATTCCCCCCTTCCTCTTGGATCTTGATGGAATTGGTTTTCCATCTTGCCACTGTTGGCGATTCCTTTTTGTGCTTCAGGAATTTGGTTTTGATATCCAAAATATGTTTCTTGCCTATTTTCCCTCTATTATTTTCTCTCCGCCTGTCCCAAGTCATCTCTCAATGAAGTATTATTAAGTGTGCCTATGTATTGTAATTTCAAATAGACGCCTTACCATACTTAGTTTCGAACTACATTATATCTATGTCTTCCATGTCCTAAACTTCTAAATACTTTGTAGTAGATGTTTCTTCTTGCATGTTTAGTCCACTCTGCTCCTCTAAGACTTGATCTTTCCTTGCATATTTTCTATAGTTTTGATTGTTTCTTCATTTTTCTTTCTTCTCTTAGGTTATACCATATCTTCTTTTGTGGAGTTATTCATACCCAATAAATTTTCCTTAGTTGATTCGTGTATCTCATGCATTCAATGATTTGCATAAGTCTTATGGCACTACTCCTTAATATTGGATGATTGTTTTCTCTTGTCCTCTTTATTGTTGTTGTCCATTTTCAAGGATTCAAAATGGTTCGAATTGGGTAAATCCATCTTTTCCCTTCCCTACTTATTTTGAACCCTTGCCCATGCTTTACTCCTACCATAATCTCTACATAGATAGCCATGTTGATGGCACTTTCTATAGAAAAAGAAACATCTTCATAATCTAGGGTTTGTTACTAAATTGAATCTTTGCATGCTATCTTAATGAATTCCTATAGGTATTTATATGATGATGATGATGATGATGATGATGATGATTATCTAATTTAAGGTCATAGCATAACAAGAGGCAAAATTGACATATGAAAGACCCCATTATTTACGGGACAAAGTATCCCTTCTCTGTACTAAATAGACTACTTAGTTAATGGATGTGTACATATCCAAACTACCCTACTCCTGTAGATTCAAATAATTCCAAGGAGAAAACAAATGCTCTTAACTGTTAGGACCACTCATGATATGTGTATGTAATTTTTCTTGCAACTTCTTATAATTTAACATAATTCATGATGGCATTGAAAATTCCAGCTAAGGTTTCTTGTTCAAAAATGATATAGTATATAATATATTTATATCTATATTAGGGAATGGGAAATTTATTCTTGATCCAACAATAATCAGTCCTCCAATAGCACAAATGAATCCCCACTTAGTTGAAGAATTATGTCCTGTTTTAAAAATCACTTTATCCATTATATTGGTTAAAATCATTGTTAAGAAGCCCTTCATTCATAAATTTAGTTCAATGCCCCCTTTATCCTTCCAGTGAGATAAAATACACCATTTGATTGTTTCCTCACATGGCCAAAGACCAACAAACTCATAGATGAGGGTGTGATCCTACGCATACTAGGTATATGTCTTTATTATTTTAGATATTACTTCATACATGGGATTCTCTTTTGATTTCATTCTATATCCTTGAGGATTTTTAGACTACTCATTTTTGTTTGATCCACTTCTTAATTTTGTAGGGTCCTCAAACCCTCTCATACTATCATGACTTTGTAGTTTGGGTGGTTGTGTGATGGCTAAGAGTCCATCTACTCTGGGGAATCCATGGCCACCCAAGAGGGAAACTCAAGATCCTAAAAATTTAACAAATGCACTAAACTCTCACACCAAACTTGTATTCCTATGTTGTTGAGTGCAATTTTTAAGGAAATGATACATTTTTTTGTAACAATATATCGGTGTGTGCATAAAGTTGTTGGAAGAAAAAGTGGCAAGGGGTCAACAAGAATGCACACTCACAGGAGTGGACGAAAATCCCGAACCTCCACTCATGTTTCCAAGCAGGCTCATTGACAGGAACACGTGCACGTTCGTAAGAACGTGTGCACGTTCTTAAGAACACATGTGCATTCCTAAGAACACATGCGTGTTCCTAAGAATGTGTAACACCATGTTTCCCCCAGTTTGTAACTTAATCATAAAATAGGATTACCATGCTAAGGCATGTGGACAATGTAAATGTATTATTGTTTGGGTTGACAATAACTGATTGTGGGGGTGAAGACTTGAAAGTATTGGCCATGATATCACTAGAGGAAAGAGTGAGGAGATTGTAGAGAGGGTCAATTAGTTCAAATGACCCAAACTTCCTTTGCTAAGATAATAAGCCTTTCCAGATCCCAAGGAGAGAAATCAGTTAATGAAGAAAGGACCACTGGTTGAATTATCAACCACCCCCATGAATGGGAACATGGTATAGATGTAGAATTTCACCCTGAAGTACCACAGAGACCTGTAGACCTGAGCTTCCTTCTAACATAAGGAACGTGATGGGTCGGGAACCTTCCAAAATAAGGAAGGTAAGATAGATACACACAGACAACCAGAGAGAAGGGGGACGAGAGCGCAAGCTTGTAAGGGAGATGCACAGAGCTCTCCAAGAGGAGATGAACATAAGGCCATGAGCTTGATGTTGAGTGATCATCTGATAAACCTCACCCAGGGCCATAAAAGAGAGGGAAATATCTAAAATTTTACCGAAAACAGAACCCGAGCAGAAGCTGAAACAGAGAAAGAACCCTTGAGAACTGTGAGAGTTCCCTGGTGATATCATGGCTTGGCATGGGGGTGGCCATAGTGCTAAGAATGAATACCTCTGAGCCTATGGTCGGGTGGAAGGACGAACACCCATATTCAGTTAGTTGGCTACCATATGTAATAGATAATTAATCACATATCTTGTGTATTTCAGTGGTACTGTAAATTAAATTTGGATATCATATGAATATTGCAGGGATGGTTGTGTTTGCTTAATGATTTATACTGTATTTCCTTCTTTTGTATTTGCCTGAATGTGAAATTAGGAAAGTAGGAAATCATATGGATAGGATATGTTTTATACTCGTAAATGCTTGCGTCGTGTGGTGTCTTAAGCTAGAGTCACAAACTGTATGTCTGTCATCCTTGGACACAGTTTCATGAACGCATGTCGATCCTCCTAGTTGTTCTAAGTCCCTTGAAGGATCTGTTACACTCAGGAGAGGTAGTGCAGATATGCATAGGCTCTTTGTGAAGCAATTAGAAACCGAGAACCACTTAAGTTTTAGACTTTATGAATGAATGTAAGGGGTGCGCGAAAGAATTCTTCCAAGTGTTAAGTCCAGGAAACAAAGCACAATTCTCTTAAGTCCTTCATAACTGACAAAGCTCAGGAAGGATAGCGAGATGTAAGTATCGAAAGGGAATACCCATTCGTTTGGAATATTAACAGATGCGATCCTTTTGGGAGGATCCAAGGTCTGTCGTGATCGTTAGATTGAGGAAGGAGCACAGGCGTTAACACCTCGATTTCTTCAGTATTCACAAGTTCGACGAATGTTGGTAATCATCGTGAAGGGGAAAAATTTCCCAAAACCTAAAGTTGCGATGTGATCTGGATCATAGATCTAAGGATCTATCGGGACCCTCCTTAACCTTCAGATTGGCAAAATCAGGGATTCACACATCAACAAATTCGCACGTTGGCGCGACTAAACTCTTGAAACCTGAAGTTGTGATGTGATATGGACCATTGGGTCGAGGAAGGTAGTGGATCGTCGATCTGATGCGAGTAGATTAATGCAAGGAGTATGTGGGAATTCAAGATTCCCTAAGGGCCAAGCTCGGAAGAGACAAGCGCCTTTCTGAAGCGCAGATGAGGTCCAAGAGGCAGACATGTCTCAAGTTCGTAAGCTCGGGAGGAGGAAATACAATGATCGTTGGATCGATCATCATGAACGATCTGGACCGTCAGATCATAGTCCAGACAACAAGGAGTAAGCACAAAGGAGAACAAATCTCAACCATTCAGTCTGAGCGTAAAAGAATTATGGCCGCCCAATCAAGGTAAAGTGCACTAACGATAATCCTTGAAAGTACACAAGAGGAACAAGGTTCCAAAGTTCTGAAATCATCAGAACCATCCATCCAGGAGGACACATGGCGAGAGATCAACATTTTGCTGACTCGCGACTCGGGGAAGTCAAAGGGTGGAGTTGTGAGAATTCACAAAACATGAAATCATGATTTGATCTCAGCCATTAGATCGTGGGGAGTTGTGATTCGTCGATCTAATGCTTGCAAATATCGAGAAATCAGGAATCAGGAGAACAGAGGTGAACCAACCTCCAAAGTCGCGAAACGCGAAATTGTGACTTGATCATAGCCTTCGATCGAAGGAAGATCGTGGACCATAGATCTAGTCTTATCGGGGGTTCACAACTCAGGAAGCCAGAAGTAAGAGTTATGAGAAATCGTGAAACACGAAATCACAATTTGATCACAACCGTGGGATCACAGAGGATTGTGGACCTTTGATTTGACGCAGGTAAATTTAGGGGAATCAGGGATCAGGAAAGACTTTATTTACGAGAAAGGATCTAGACGATTGGATTATGGGAGACTGTGGATTGTTGATCTGACATCATCGAGAGTTTGGGGATCGGAAGAGTTAGGGATGACTCACTGTTATCCACATTTTTGGTTATCAAGATGATGACATGATTATGACATGGTGATAGAAGATCTAACTCTTCTTTAAGATCATTTTCATGAAGAAAGTTACACTTGTCAGTTTCTCAAAAATCACTCTTTTGAAGATAGTACGCAGGCTGCATATATATTGTCCTGCAGAAATGCTTGATTTCCGCAGGCTGCATTCAGTCAGACTGCGGACCTTCCGCACTGTGTCAATGGTCAGGGTGCGGAAATGATTCTTAAGGGAGAAAACGAATAAGTTCTCGATCC
>JZKD02S0481049.1:128818-139390 GCA_000966675.3 Picea glauca | reverse complement strand
CCATTCAATACTTTAGAACTAGGGAAAGAGTAGTATTCTGTCACAGTTTGTTCCAGATCCAGGTGGATCTGAGGAGATTGGGCTGTGTCCGCACTCACGAATTTATCCTTGAACACTCACATCCAAATACCTGATATGCGAAGTCACAATTTGATCCTAGCCGTCCATTGAGAAGGGACACGTGGCGAGAGATCAACATTTTGCTGACCCGCAGAGTGGGAAGGTCAAAGGGCAGAGTCATGAGGACTCAAGAAATCCGAGTTCATGATTTGATCGTAGTCGTTGATCAAGGTGAGAACATGAACCATTGATTGTCCAGGGAGAACGTTGGATATAGGGAAATCAAGAGTCGGAGGTTCAAAGGAGGAAGTTGATCGAAATCACGATGCATTTAGAGGTGGGCCCCAGGGTTTGGCTGGAGGTCATATGGTTGAAGGATAAAGGAGGAACTAGGAAGTGCTAGGCCCGTGTTGGGATTTCAGAGTTCGGGAGAGTCGGGGTGACTCACATGCAAAGACCCAACATGTGAAGTCGTGAAATGCCTTTAGGTAAGGCCTGGGGTCACAACCAGTGGTCTCGTGGAGGAAGCTTACACTTGGTGCTAGTTCGTATGGGTGAAGTCGCGTGAAGACCTGTGGATTGATTCCTTAGAAGATTCCAGTAGGGAACCAAAGAGCTACTTCAGCTCAGAAATTTTGAAGGTCCATTGACTAGGATTAGAGACCATGGATGGAGGATTCAATTATTGTGGAAAAACATTTTTATTTTATTTTATGCCCCATAGTGGGTATTTGAAAAAATGGTATCGGAGCATGGTTACAACACTTGGCTTGCTAGGGCTCATGTACGAGTCGCGTAAGGATGCATGGTTATCTGCATTTACTCCTTGAGGAGAAGGATTGTAGATTGAACCTATGATTTTGGGAATTCTTGTTGAATTTCAGCAGAAGAATTTCTTTATCCCTTGTCAAAGTTATAACTACTCTTACCAGAGTAGGGATATGTTAATTAACATTTATAATAAGACTTGAATGTGGATAGAAGAAGGAGGTAGGATTTTGTCAAGGGCAATTGAAGCCCGAAGGACGAATGACCTGGTGTTCATAACACTGCTTCTAAGCATGGGTAGTTGGAACTTCAGGCACTGATGATGGTGGATTGTATAATGGTTAATACCTTTGTGGGCTTAAAGGAATATTATAGGATCAGGTAGGATCCTTGGTAGTTATAGTTACTGCTTTATATTAAAATCAGAGTATATAACTCCTCATGACCAGAGAAAAGTGAGATGGGTAAGACCCTATGGACACTGAGGCAAGGAGGTTTTCTTGCTAAGACGTTGTCGCATAAAGAGGAAAGTGACCCTGGTTGGTTATAGCCATGAGAGAAGGAAATGCCAACACGATATATGACTGTGAGATTAGTCTTGTAAGTGACTAAAATCTCAAACTAAAGGACACTAATGATGAAATTAAACTATCAAGTGAATGCATTAGGTAAAAAGGTGCAATAGATGCACCTACATATACACAAATGTGTATACATGATCATAAGGATGTTTGGAAGATCCTTGGAAAAAGGATATAGAAGCCTGATATGTCCATATGTGTGAATGACATGGAAAAGGTGTAAGCAATAAGCTAGTAGGATGAATACTTAGTTGTGATTAATTATTCTTGAGTGAATGGGTTTAATGCATTGTGAAGCTTCTTAATATGAAGCATGATATCGATACCAGTTAGGTATGAATGATATTAAATGTGCAAGTGATGCATGTGTACGATGAAAGAGCATAGTTGTAGGCAGTGGCACCATATGGTTTCCCTGATGAGGGAAATATAAAGCAAGAATTACTCTTGTCTAGATTAAGTGAATACTATGGATGCATGACTAACTCCATTCTGAAGAATCATGAAAATTTTGTTCCAAGTAATATCTTGAGGGGAATGTATTCCCTTTCCTTAGGGAATACTAATATAATTAGATAGAAGGGTAAATGAGCAAAGATGCTATTGTGTCATAATAAGAGGTAAATGATTATTCCTTTGGGAATCACATGAGAAGGATTGTGAACAATCCTGAGTTGACTGATCTTAAAAGTAAAGATGTATGCAGGCTGTGAAATATACCTATGACAGCTACATGCAGGCTGTGAAATATACCTATGACAACTACATGCAGGCTTAGGATTATGAATATGGTTAAATACATCATGGATGTAAGTTAACAAAACCAGGATACGTATGGATACATAATTAGGTACATGACGAAGATGCATGTTTATATTCCTTAAGGAATATTTGGTAAATAGATAAAAGCTAACTCAAGGTTGAGTCTAGCATAGATAGTGATGAATATGCAATAAGGAAGTTGCATGCTGAAGGAATTCCCTGTGGAGGAATTGTGTGAAGACTCTGTCAGGAAAACAAAGTCACAACCTTAATGACTGCTGAGAATTAAGAAGTAAGCCACAAGTTTATATGAATACATATATATATATATATATATATACCAGAATCCTGGATTACATTTTGAAAAACATCATGTAATGAGTAGAAGACTAATAAATGAATATTGACCATTCTGATAACTGAATGGTAATGTGTTGGATGCATAGGTTCATGATCCATTATGAACAAAAAGTTTACTATTAAAGCATGTTGTTGTATTCCAAAAAGGGTTAGGGTGAGGCCTAACCAAGGCGGCTCAAGGAAAAGAGCAGGAAGATCCCAACATGGAGTAGAATTGCAAAAGCAGAGAAAAGACAATGAGGCCTTGGAAATAACTTAGCTGGACTGAAAAGTCCCAGGCGATGTAGAAAGAATTTGAAGAAGGGGAGAACCCTCAATTTTTTACTTGTTGTGTATTATGTCTTTTCTCTGGGATGAGAAAGCTAGTACGCTGATGAAAGTAAATGTTTTGACACCATAGTGATGATGGTTGTATTACTGTAAAAACGATTGAGAATTGTTGTGTTACACTCATGAAAACATTAAGGATAATGTGATGAAGTGCATGCAGATATGCTAGAACATGTCTGAAAATATTTTATTAATTTAAATGCTATGGTACTTGCATTTTAATTTACATGACGACTAATGGGCTTATGATGCATGTCATGTGTAGAAAGAAATAAGAATGGAACTGTTGAGAAAGAAAATTGCCAATAATGAACAACCCCAATCAGAGGATGACTATGAGAAGGTTCTTGTTGAAAGATTGTTGAAGGGACTTTAAAAGTCCCCATGGAGCACCACTGATGGGGTAATATCAGAGGGGGTGCTAGCAACCATAACTAATATAAAAATGTTCAGGCCTATGTGGCACAAGGTATGAAGGTATTGGGTAAGAATCCCTTCTGAAATGTTTTATGGTCTTAATGTTATGTATGAAATGTTGAAAGGCAGTTGTATGCCTTGGATACCCAAGTAGGGTATGATTCAGGAAAGAGAACCTGAATGATGGAGGCGTGAACCTCTGGTAGTAAAGACTGATTGTAATCCTCGGAAGAATTCATGAATTGATATGTCATGAATACATGGACCAATCAAGGAATGATCAGAAACAAAAGTGCTCATAGATAGCATGTTGTATGGAATTGCTTCAAGGAAATGCATGTTTGCATAAAGGGCAGACAATAGATTTCCCATTAAGGAAGAAGGACCTTCCAACATTTTTACTCACATTGTATAGGTGTTAGAGAAAACAAAATTTGGGTGGCCATGAGTGTTGGCACCCTGGTTATTAATGGAGGAAGAATTCTTAAAGGCATTCATGTGAAAATTTTGAGTTTCATGTGTACTGATTTGGGATCGTGATCGGCCTATAGCAGGAAGCATGGTCCTGTTGTAAGAGTGAATGAAAATGAATAAACCATGTGGTGAAGAGGCTGGTTAAATTCCAACACACCATGGCCAAGTACTTGTCAAAAAGTATGGGAAACTTAAAATCAATGCAAGGGTGCATTGAGTATGAATGTGGCCATGAATGTTGGTGCATTCATTAAAATCAATTGATATCCAAATTACATTTTGAAAAATTTGGTAGGCTAGAATGATGCATAGGTAAGGGATGATGTATCCTTTTTCTTTGTATCCTTGAATAGATGAAAATGACTTGGAATGTTAGTATACTTGAATTTGAAAAAGGTAATGTGCATGAAAACTAACAATTTGTTTGGCTAAGGAATGTTGAAATTGCAGGAGGAAATGGGTCTTCGATATGGCAGTATTGTAAGCCCATAAGGAAGACCAATTGCCTATTGAGACAAATTGCAAGGAATGGTATTTTCCTTTTGAGAAAGTGAATTTGATTTTTAGCATGCACAATTTTGAGATTGTTTGTGATGACATTATAAAGGTGCAATAAAATGTATGTGCATAGGAACTAACAATTTGTTTGGCTGATTGAAGTTGAAAGTGCAGGAAGCAAAGGAATCTTGGATATGGCAACATTGTAAGCCCATAAGGAAGACCAATTACCTGTTGATCCAAACCGCTATGGGAAGGAAAGCCCCATAATTATGAATCGGGTTCATGTACGTAACAAATATGAAAACAAAAGGTGGAATTTGGAAATCTGTGGGTGACAGATTTACAAGATTTTTTTTTTTTTGATGTCTGATGAATTTATGTATGCCTATGATACGGGTAAGAAGAAAAGATTTGTCCAGAAAGGACAGATGATGAAAAATGGATACTACTAAGCCATGAGAACCCCGTGATAAGACATGATCTCCTTAAATATATTGTGTTGAGGTAACACAAGCTGGAGGGACACCTTGACAGAGAAAGTCTGTGGGACTCCTTGACTGTAAGACTCGATAGAGTCTCTGGAATTCTTTATGTGCGAGAAAGCCTTGGCAAGGAAAGATGGATCACCCGAGGGACTATATAGCAGTGAAGGGGATGCCTGAGCCTGGGCCTAGAGGGTGAGTAACCGCAAGGAAGATGAGACCTTAATAGTTCTTGTAAACTATTGGGATCATGCACACAATGGGTAGTTCTTCTTGTGCGAGAAAACCTTGGCAAGGCAAGATGGATCACTCGAGGGACTGTATAACAGAGAAGGGGATGCCTAAGCCTGGGCCTGGAGGGTGAGTGACCACAAGGAAGATGAAACGTTGATAGTTCTTGTAAACTATTGATGGGGATCATGCACCCAATGGGTATGACAAGGAAAAACAATGAGCCTGGATAACAAAACAACCATGTGGATACAAATCCACAAACTGCATAGATAATTATTGTGCTAAGATTATAATTTTTATTTTTTTTTCCTAGAATTTTTTATGCAATTTTTTCACATAAGACTATGATTAACCTGCTTGATTGTCCAAGAATTACTGAAAGCAGGTGAAAAATATTAAGGGTCTGAAAAAGGACTTGACCGAGAGAGAAAGATCAAGATTTCTGAAACAACTGAATGAGAAAGGCATGACCGGTGATTTTGAGAAAGAACACCGAGGATGATGTTACTTTAAGGGGGAGGGAATTGTAACACCTTGTTTCCCCCAGTTTGTAACTTAATCATAAAATAGGATTACCATGCTAAGGCATGTGGGCAATGTAAATGTATTATTGTTTGGGTTGCCAATAACTGACTGTGGGGGTGAAGCCTTGAAAGTACTGGCTATGATATCACTAGAGGAAAGAGTGAGGATATTGTAGAGAGGGTCAATTAGTTCAAATGACCCAAACTTCCTTTGCTAAGATAATAAGCCTCTCCGGATCCCAAGCAGTGAAATCAGTTAATGAAGAAAGGACCATTGGTTGAATTATCAACCACCCCCATGAATGGGAACATGATCTAGCTGCAAAATGTCAGCCTGAAGTACCAAAGAGACCTGCAAACCCGAGCTTCCTTCTGATAGAAGGAACGTGATGGGTCGGGAACCTTCCAAAAGAAGGAAGGTAAGATAGATACACATAGACAACTAGAGAGAAGGGGGAAGAGAGTGCAAGCTTGTAAGGTAGATGTGCAGAGCTCTCCATGAGGAGATGACCAGAAGGTCATGAGCTTGATGTTGAGTGAGAATCTGATAAACCTCACCCAGGGCCATAACAAAGAGGGAAATCTCTGAAAGTTTGTCAAAAACAGAACCCGAGCATAAGCTAAAACAGAGAAAGAACCCTTGAGAACTGTGAGAGTTCCCTGGTGATATCATGGATTGGCACGGGGGTGGCCAGAGTGCTAAGAATGAATGCCTTTGAGCCTATGGTCAGGTGGAAGGAAAAACACCCACAGTCAATTAGTTGGCTACCATCTGTAATAGATAAGTAATCACATATCTTGTGTATTTCAGTGGTACTGTAAATTAAAGTTGGATATCCTATGAATGTTGCAGGGATGGTTGTGTTTGCTTAATGATTTATATAGTATTTCCTTCTTTTGTATCTACCTGAATGTGAAATTAGGCAAGTAGGAAATCATATGGATAGGATATGTTTTATACTCGTAAATGCTTGTGTCCTGTGGTGGCTTAAGCTAGAGTCACGAACTGTATGTCTGTCGACCTTTGACACGGTTTCATGAACACATGTCGATCCTCATAGTCGTTTTGAGTCCCTTGAAGGATTTGTTATGCTCAGGAGAGGTAGTGCAGATATGCACAGGCTCTCTGTGAGGCAAGAAGAAACCAAGAACCACTTAAGTTCTAGACTTGATGAATGAACGTATGGGATGCGCGGAAGAATTATTACAAGTATTAAGTCTAGGAGATAGAGTGCAATGCTCTTAAGTCCTTCATAACTGACGAAGCTCAGGAAGGATATCAAGATGTAAGTATCTAAAGGGAATACCCTTTCATTTGGAAGATTAATGGATGAGATCCTTTCGGGAGGATCCAAGGTCTGTCACGACCGTTAGATTGAGGAAGGAGCGCATGCATTAACACCTTGACTCCTTCAGTCTCCACAATTTTTACGAATGTTGGTAGTCATCATGAAGGGGACGGATTTCCTGAAACCCAAAGTTGCAATGTGATCTGGACTGTAGATATAAGGATCTATCGGGACCCTCCTTAACCGTCGGATTTGCAAAATCAGGGATTCGCGCATCGGGAAATTCGCACATTGGCACGACTAAAATCCCCAAACCTGAAGTTGCAATGTGATCTGGATCGTTGGGTCGAGGAAGGTAGTGGACCGTTGATCGGATGCATGTAGATTAACGCAAGGAGTATGTGGGAATTCGATGTTCCCTAAGGAACAAGCTCGGAAGAGACAAGCGCCTTTCCGAAGTACAGATGAGGTCCAAGAGGAGAACTTGTCTCAATTTTGTAAGATCAGGAGGAGGAACTACAGTGATTGTTGGATCGATCATCGTGAACGATCTGGACCGTCAGATCATAGTCCAAACAATGAGGAGAAAGCACAGAGGAGGACATATCTCAGTCGTTCGGTCTGAGCGTAAAAGAATCATGGCTGCCCAATCAAGGTAAATTGCACTAACGATAAGCCTTGAGGGTACATGAGAGGAAAAAGGTTCCAAATTTCTAGAATCATCAGAACCATCCATCCGGGAGGACACGTGGTGAGAGATCAACATTTCACTGACTTGCGACTCAGGGAAGTCAAAGGGTGGAGTTGTGAGAATTCACGAAATGTGAAATCACGATTTGATCTGAGCTATTAGATCGTGGGGAGTTGTGATCCGTCGATCTGACGCTCGCAAATATCAAGAAATTGGGAATCCTGAGAAGAGAGATGAACCAACCTCCAAAGTCAAGAAACAAAAAATTTCGACTTGATCACAACCGTCGATCAAAGAAGATCGTGGACCGTAGATCTAGTCTTATCGGGAGTTTGTAACTCATGAAGTCAGAAGTAAGAGTTCTGGGAACTCCCGAAATGCGAAATCGCGATTTAATCACAACCATGGGATCACGGAGGATTGTGGACCATTGATTTGATGCGGGTAAATTTCGAGGAATCCGGGATCAGGAAAGACCCGATTTGCGAGAAGGGATCTGGATCGTCGAATTACAGGACACTGTGGATCATTGATTTGACGTCGTTAGGAGTTTGGGGATCAGAAGAGTCAGGGATGAATCGCATCCAAATACCCGATACACAAAGTCACGATTCAATCCTAGCCGTCCATCGAGAAGGGACACATGGTGAGAGATCAACATTTTGCTGACCCGTAGAGTGGGAAGGTCAAAGGGCAGAGTTGTGAGGACTCCTGAAATCCGATTTCGTGATTTGATCATAGTCGTCGATCAAGGAGAGAACATGGACCGTTGATTGTCTAGAGAGAGCGCAGGATATCGGGAAATCGGGAGTCAGAGGTTTGAAGTGGGAATCCATTCAAAAGTCCCGATACGCGAAATCATGACGCACTCGGAGGTGGGCCCTAGGGTTTGGCTGGAGGTCGTATGGTTGAAGGATAAAGGAGGACCTAGCAAGTGCTAGGCCCCTGTTGGGATTTCAGAGGCCGCGAGAGTCGAGGTGACTCACATGAAAAGACCCGACACGCGAAGTCATGAAACACCTTTAGGTAAGGCCTGCGGTCACAACCAGTGGGTCACGTAGAGGAAACTTACACCTAGTGCTAGTTCGCATGACTGAAGTCGCACAAAGACCCGTGGATCGATTCCTTAGAAGATTCCAGTAGCGAACTGAAGAACTGCTTCAACTCATAAATTTTGAAGGTCTATTGACTAGGATTAGAGACCATGGATGGAGGATTCGACTAATTAAGGAAAAATATTTTTACTTTATTTTATGCCCTGTAGTGGGTATGTGACAGAATGGGCATGTGTTCCTCTGCCATACAATTTTTAACTGGTCGCAGGCACGATTTGTGCCCATTTGCACACCTTGGGCTCGTGTTTTTACCCTCATTGAGCAAAGAGATAGGATGAGCAAAGTTAAGATATTTCCACCATGTCCTAGTCAAGCCAGGTATGTTTGATTTCTCCTTTTTCTCCCAATTCAATAATTTTTACTTTTATTCAATTAATTTAATATATTTTAAAAGAATCTAAATTATAGAAATTTGTAATCTTATAGAGAAATCTCATCTAGAAAATTTAGAGAGAGTCACCTCTTACATTTCTTAACATTTCCCCTTTAAAAATAACTGTAGAGAATTTACAAGAAATGTGATTATTTTATGTTTTTATTTTTTATTTTTTTATTCTTAAAATATCTATTGATGTTTTTTTGTAAATTTCTATTTTAATTTAAAAAAAAATGACCTAATTTGCATTCCATGCCTTATTAAATTGCAACATATATTATAAAATGGAACTTGAAGACAATGTAAACCACCCAAAAGAAGATCAAGGTGAGGAAAACCCCAACCCACGACAACCACCCAACATAGACACACAAATTGATGAGGGGTTGGCTATATTGAGAAAAATTGTAAATAAAATTAAGAGGAACAAGAGAACATAGTAGAGAGTCCTTGGCCACTTCATTGGAAGTCATTGTGAGGTCCATTACAAGTTCCCAAGGGAAATGAACTTCTATTTTTCAATACAAGGCTAGAGTGTTTTATTTTTACCGCATTGGACTAGATAGAAACCAAGTTAGAGACTTGGGTATTTCACAACAAGAAATCATGTCTCTTTTTATTGATCCCCGAACTAGAAAACAACCACTTGTCAAGAAGAAATGCATTTGCATTGACTGATGCATCCACCCACAAATTTGTTGAGTTTTATCAAATACCATGTACCACCTATGCATCAAATTTGTTGTATTTATGTTGTTGAATTTTACTATTTTTTACTAATAGTTCAATATTATTAATATGTTTGCAAGTTGTTGATGTTTTTTCTAGTTTTAGTACTAGTCCACTCCCTAGGCACCTTCCCACAACGTTTTGGTTACCTTACTCCATGCCAAGGGTTATTCCATCACTTGTACAGTCTGTGGGGGTCCATCGTCGCCCACCCCCAACATCATTCTTATTCCATGCATCCTCAGTGGATGCACTTGTAGTCCACCCATATACACCACCTCTTCCATCACATCCATCCACAATAGATGGACCTATATGCCACTCACCCCCACCACCATTTTCATCTATGCCTTTCACCAAGGCTTCCATAGTAGAGGTTGCCTTGGAGCAAGTTGTACAATTGAGCACTCCACATGTTAGCAACTCTCTATTGAGGCCCGAGATATTCATGGTGAGATAATGTGTTGATGATAAATTTTTATGTATCATGAATATAATTGATTTATGCATATTTGTTTAAATTTCATGATTTGATTCTTTTAACTGATGGAGGGTGGCATCACTGAGAGATTAGGGTCATGGAGGAGGGTAACACCCTCACGATTGTTAGTACCATCTGTAGTGAGTTCTCTTATGTTGAATTACAAAGTATCATTTTGTAAGTCTTTTAATTCATTGTGGAAAAAAACTTATAACAATGTGTTTCTTTGTCCAGTCTCCAGAGCGATGAACCACGCCCAGGCCCAAAACAACTTGAGGTGTTTCTTCGAGCAAGAGAAGAAAGATCCATTTCCAGGATGCTCCTGAGGGTGGTGGTGGTCAATGAGTGACCAGACCGGCATTTGGTATCTAGGCCGCCACATGGTTGTTTTTTTTATG
>JZKD02S0481049.1:84966-111196 GCA_000966675.3 Picea glauca | reverse complement strand
GAGAGGGAGAGGGATATAGTGAGCGAGAAATGGAGGGGGAGAGAGGAGTACATGAAAGAGAGAGAAATAGGGAGAGGAGATTGTCAGTAAATGAGATACACCTCCACACTAAAACTAATAGAAGAGAAGAAGAATTTAATAAAGAACATAAATGACAAATAAATCACACAATACACAAAGATTTCACCCTGGAAACCCAAACTGGGGAAACCAACATTCCTTGAGTGTTCTTCTCTCTTGTTGTCTTATTCAATCTGAATAAAAGGTTACATGTCTAACCTTGCTCCACACCTAATACATAATCGGAATTATACCCTCTTTCTTATGCAAGAACAACCCTACAGCCAACCTGGCTTACATATGCATGACCAACAACCTATAAATTACAGAGTCTTGGTGATTAGCCATTCATTACATAGAGATTAAAGATTATCCTTTACGACCTTACAACACGCCTCTTTATAGGATTTATAGAAAGAAAAACCCTAAAGAAATGGCGCACAAAAATGGTTACAGATCCATGCATATCATAGTCAAATCCATGCATATCAAGATTTTGTTATAGTTGAATCCAAGTCGTATTACCATTCAACTACCAGTCGGCCTTCATTTAATATTCAATCAGTCGTCACACGCCCACATGTCGACCTCTTTTCGGTTGACCTATTTGACTTGTTGTCGATTCATTTACCATGTCGAACAACCTCGACCTTCAACTTTGACATTACTTAGTCAACTAACCTCGACCTTCGACTTGTTGTCGATCCACCTCAACTTCAACCGTCAATCGATTCACCTCGACTTTCACTACAAAGAATATAAAAACCCAAAATTTATCTCCCACTTGTTGTCTTCTTTGTTGAAACGAGGATATTCCTTTTGAAATTGTGTTCACAAACCTAAGGAAACAATGCCCATTGCTTCTCTGCACTAAGAAAACTACACAACACTCACAAACTTGTTCAATGTGTCTGTTATGTTTTCCAACGTGTCTACCTTCTCCAACTACACCTTGTTAATTTTCACCATATCTCTTACGAAATGGTATTGTACATCAATGTGCTTAGTCTTCGAATGATCAATAGGGTTCTTTACCAAAAATATTGTGTTTTGACTATCGCACCTTATCTTCATAGCTCTCTGCTCAAACTAGATTTATGAACATAACCTTTGCATCCATATTGTTTCTTTGCTTCCATGAGTGGCTTCCATGTATTCATATTCTATTGTTGACAAGGCTAAGACCTCATATCACTTACTCATCTAGCTTATTTCTCCACTGAACATCTTGAATACATATCCATTGGTTGACCTCCATCAATCCAAATCTCCAGACCAATCAGCACCGACAAAGACATGTACATTTAATTTACCATTGTCACCTCTAGGTTTTCCTTAGTAGCATATAGCATAGTCCTTTGTGCCACAAAAATACCTGAATACTCTCTTGACAGTTCTCCAGTGCTCCTTTCCAGGTGTCGATGTGTACCTTATCAACACTCCCACTGCATGGGCGATGTTTAGTTGAGTGCAGACCATCGCATACATTAGAATACAAAAAACACTTGCATAGGGGACATGTGCCATGTCCTCTATTTCTTCCTATGTCTTTGGAAACTGTTCAGTAGTTAGCCTTACTCCCATAGGAATTAGCACCTTCACCAGTTTGCAATCCTTCATGTTGAAATGTTTCAGAATTGTTTCAATATAATTCAACTGATTCAACCAGATCTTTCTAGCAGCTCGATCTCTCTTAATCTCCATTCCCATAATGAAGTTAGCTGCACTGAGATCCTTCATGTAAAACTTGGAGGATAGTTGCTTCTTCACCTCCTTTATTGCGTCCATGATGTTTACAATCAACAAAATGTCATCGAAATACAAAGATACATATATGAAACACCCACCGTCTTCCTTGGAGAATATGAAGTGATTGACTTTGCTTCTCACTAATCCCAAACTAAGAATGTATGTGTCGAACTTATGGTACCACATCCTTGGTGATTGCTTTAGACCATAAAGGGATATTTTCAGTTTACACACCAACTCTTTCTTTCCCTTTACTAGAAATCCTTTAGGCTGTCTCACGTAGATTTCCTCTTCCAGATCTCCATGAAGGAACATTGTCTTCACATCCAACTATTCTATTTCCATATCAAATATTGTAGCCAGAGACATTAGTACTCTAATGGAAGTTAATTTTGCAACATGGGAAAAAATCTCACCGAAGTCGACTCCCTTGACTTGGGAATATCATTTTGCTACCAATTGAGCTTTGAACTTCTCGACTTTTTCTGTGGCATTCATATTCTTCTTGAATACCCATTTTCTACCAACAAGTTTTATTCCACTACATAACTTGAATAAATCCCATGTCTCATTCTTGTGCAAAGATTCCATCTCTTCGACCATGGCATCCTTCCATAGTTTACCCTATGTCGAGTCAACTACCTCACTAATTGAATTAGGCTCATCGTCGATGGAAGTTAACACAAATGCGGAATGGAAGTCGGGTAGACTATACCTTTCGATTAGTTTTCTTACTCTTTTTGACCTCCTTACCACTGGAGTCTGTTGTTCCACCTCTTCCTCTTCCTCTAATTAAATTGACTCATCTGAATAATCTTCTTCATTCCTCAGTTCAAACTGCACCATCTTAGGATTATTCTCGGCTTGAACAATTTCCTTAGGCTCAAAATTACCTCTAACTTCTCTGAAGACCACATATCAACTGTACATTGTTCTCCTTGATGTAGGATCCTAGAGCTTATATCCTTTCATTCCTTCTTTGTATCCAATGAAAATACATTTGATTGCCTTATTGTCTAGCTTGCTCCTATTTTCCTTGGGAACATGCACAAATGCATAACAACCAAATACTTTGAGATGTAAAATCTAAGGCTTCTTACCAGACCATACCTCATTTGGATTCGTGTCAACTAGCATCGATGAAGGAGACATATTCACCAGATATATTGTAGTGTCGACTACCTCCACCCATAATTCTCGTGTGATCCTAGCACCACTGAGCATGCTCCTTGCCTTGTCCATTAACGTTATGTTCATTCTCTTGGAAAATCCATTTTGTTGTGGGGTATGTGGTGTGGCAGTTTGGTGTTTTATTCCATACTGCTTGCAAAATTGATCAAATTCTTTTCCACAAAATTCACCACCGTTGTCAGTTCTCAGCACCTTAATCTTCTTATCTGTCTGATTTTCTACAAGAGCTTTAAACTCTTTAAATTTCTCGAAACCTTTGATTTCTTCCTTGGGAAATATATCCATGTCTTCCTAGAAAAATAATCTATGAAAGATACATAATACAAGGATCCACCAAGTGAAGCATTGTAACCGAGCCAAACACATTTGTTAAGTACCTGAGTAGATCTACAAATATAATCACCACAAATATTGAATACACAATATATCCAGAGAGAAATATAGAAGAAACACATTTTATTATGAGAAAACCCTTGAGGCAGGTAAACACCATACAATGGATCCTCTTATGAAAGGGATCCTCTCTTGTTCACTTGCCTCTTTGAGGGGGCATCCTCCTATTGAGTTGTCGCCCCAAATAGAATACTTCTCTTCATATCTCATTACATTGCTTGAACCCCTTTATATAGTGCTACCAACCACCTAAGAACACTCTAGAGGTGGAACCTTCTAAGAAGTCCTCTTACATTTATTATATCTAACTACCATAGTAGGCCTTATTTAATACTATAGTGGACCTATTCCACCTTACATTGAATGGCCTCCACTATTATCACTATGGTCTCTCTGAGCCCCCCACTACCTCTCTAGATACCTAATATTCCATCCCCCTTATGAAAGCATTGTCCTCAACGCCTGTTATGAGGGTGTACAACCATATACCAGGATCCCATGGATAAGTGTGGACCATAGTGCCACACTTATAGACTAAAGAATGAGGGTCCCATGTATAAATGAAAACCACCATGCTAAATTATTCCAACCACCATTGTAAATCGGGGTCACATGTCCAAGTGCTCATGTGAACTCCATGCAGAAGAAATATGAACTCAAGAACCAACTGAAAATGATGCTCCAAAGAGCTACATTGATCACGGGGATCCAAATATGTAGATCCCTCCATATCCAAAAAATCATCTGAATAACACTCTAGTACTAGAGAATACTGAAAAATAGTATTAATAGAAGACTCTGGACTACTCTCCATAATGTTCTCTACATAAGGTGGAGTAGAGTCATCAAATAAAATATGAAAGTAGTTATAATCCCAGAGATTACAATTGTCCATATACCAATCCTCACAATATTCCTCGTAATCATACCAAGAATATATTTCTTGAGTATATTATGATGTGATGTCAATGTACATGAGATTCCTAATATATCTCTCTTGCGTTGTGTTGAGAACTCAAGACACCCTAAAACGCCTATGTCAAAATTTTACTTTTTTCGGTACCACTTGATCTTTTTCACTGTCTAATTCGAATTCATTGTAAAAAATGTTTCCTTTGCTTATCATTTTGATTCTCATTAAGTCCTTAAAAGTTTTCTTCAATCTATGAAAACCCATGACTTAAAGGGCTTAACTTTTCAATAAGAATCAACAGCTAAAAAATGTTTCACCCGATGCGTCCAAATTCAGCATCGGAAAGGATTAAAAGATGAAAGAAAATCGCTCGAGAGAACCACAGTCGCCAAGTGTTGATCTTCATCGACATCGGTAAAAGTAATATTTCTTTCACGACAAGAATTACATGAGGATATCGTCGATAGCCGATCCCCAAAGCATATAGACATCAGTGAGTTTTGGGAGAGTAAGTTTGTAGAAAATGTAATAGTTTTTCCCCAATTGCCGACCCCTGATACCTTTTCGGCATCGACAACCCTAAGTTTATTTTAACACACACATCTTGTTGAAAAACCCGACTCCGATTGATGTACACGACGAAATTACCTATCCTCATCTTCCACGTGTCTTTGTCAGATTGAATAAACATACGATCTAGTTTTCACCTGAGTCGTTATCAATTCTCGAGGCCCAAGTCGCACCTCGAGTTAGTTTTTCCACATCAGCGTCGTACAAAGAAATAGATCGGCGTCGAAAGTTTTTCATGGGAGGATTCCAGTGAAAACTTTCACTGTGCATCGCCGATGCCCGATCCACCCACTAGGAAAGTGACACGATGGGACGTTTTAGCGCTAGATACGTTGCAATCTGGAGCATTTAAGAGACTAATTAATTCCAAATCTCTCATAAGTTGCTAATTCGTGCGCGAATCAAAATGATCGTTTGAATTTACCGATACAACACATCTCCCTCCATGCCTCCACCATCAACCCACGATGAATTAAATCACAAAGATCCGGCGGCAGATTTCGTTTGATTTTCACTCATAACCCAAGTTAATTGGTTCATACGACTCGATAAGTTCTTCCCCGTTAAATTCTTTCGAGATGTTCGTAAACAAGATCATCATGCATGAAGAAGTTCAGAACACCCAGGAGCGAGACAAGAAACTCGAAAAAAGCCTCCAAGATCCTGTGAGTATTAAACAACAGATTTAGCAAGCATTATAGGTATGTACCAGTCTGTGGACTTTTCATGCTTCACTTCATACATTTTTTACCTGATGTTACTTTGTACGCATGCCTAAAAGATTGATTTTGGTTGCAGGAACAATGCCTCCAAAGAAACCAAGTACTAGAGATCTCCGAGGGATTCCAAGATGAAAGAACCAGAAGCAGGAGAAGGCTAGTCCCTAGGGCTAACAAAATAGTTAGAATTTGATCCAAGGCCGGGACCAGTCATCAGGACATCCACAAAGAATGTTTTCACTCAGCTTCCAGCCTTTGGAGACACAGAGGCAAGCATAGGGACCAAGGTAGTACTCCCGCACTGGGGAGAACTTTTCAAGAAGATCAAGTGTGAGGAATTCCTTGAATATACCCCGCATAGCGACCCCAATATGGGAAAGCTCGACGACGAAGTTTTTCCCAATATTCGAAGATCGTACCTACACATGGTAGCGAGCATAACTTTAGTTTTCCCCTGAATTGAACCTTTGAAGTGGCTTATCGACCACACAGACACACAAAGAGGTTTGATTAATGACGACAATGGCGAGTGTGTCAGGGTTTTCCTTCCGGTGGAGGTGCAAAATTACTACAAGCTCAGAGACCCGGAGGAGCACATGAACACCGATTTTGTTGTAAGCTTCTATGAGAAACAAGACACCAGCTGGGTAATGGCTTCGTGGTGTAGAGAGGATAAAAAGTAGACCAATCGGACCTCCGGTAGGTACTCGACGACCAACTTAAGGGAGTCATATATCTATCTAATGGCCCTCCTCTGTCGGTTGCATGGGGAGAAAGATTGCTCTAGGTTTTCAGAGGCTTGGATGCCTCTAGCTTATACTGTAGCCATTTTCGGAAGAGGTTTTAACTAGGGTGCAATCATCTCCAGACAGTTGAGCACTTTCATACAACAGGCTTAGACGTCGAAAGAAGGAGAGACTCCATCCTTCCACATGGATTCTTATTTATTGGATGTCATCTATGCCAGAAATGTCTTTGTCGGAATGAATTTGAGTTGGCACACCTTAGAACTCCTAGTCCATGTATATTCCGACATATTATGGGAGAACAGGTACAAGAAATCCTACTCCCTCATCTGCGATCAATTTATCTCGTGCACTTATTTTATGTTTTTCAAGAAAGAGTGTCCAAGACTGTCGGCTACAGCCAAAAATATGATATCAAAGGTTGTTCACTGGTATCTGGATGAGCGCGATACCTACATTAGAGTTTTCAGAGCCACTGGACCACCACACCTGTTACTGGTGTATGTCCCTGATCGACTAGTAGTAGGGGAAATCTGCTACCAGACCATCATGCAAGGTTACAATGCTATTCTGGTAAAAGATAAGAAGCGGGCATTCATACCTTATAGATTCCATATAGGTTTCTACATGGTAAAAGACACTGCTCAAGCCAAGCAGGAAGGGTTGAGCCAATTTGATTTCTGATTCCAGACTGGCCGTTTTCGCAAACACGACCCAAAGGGTCTAGTTTTGAAGCACGCATCACAAGTATCGTCATGTTGTCCATACGCCCATGACAGGTTTGAACATGAGATCTTTAAGGAAAACGCTCAGGATTGGGATGAAGTTGTGGCAAGGATGGTCGATCCTAGAATGACCAGGTTCAAATCCATGAGCCTAGATGAACAAGTGGAAACCCTTGAATAATTGGCTCAAGGAGCCCTCAGGGCAAGAGAAGAAATGATAGTAGTCGAAGCGGTGGAAGCCCCCCAGGGAGCCACCAAAACAGTAGAGATTCCTCCATCACTCCCGGTGCAAGGAAGGGGTTTTCCTATGACACTAGACGTGCGGGAAAGGGGATTTTTCATGTTAGAGAAAGCATAATGGATGATTGATCAGCTGCAGGATGATCCAGACATCGCAGAAAACCACAGGATCCCCGACAGATAACCCAGATGGAAGCCGAGCAGGCCCAGGCAGCCCTGAACTTATAGACCTTGATGAAATTACCAGGTTAAATGACCATGAATTCACAATGTCACTGGTTGGATCACCAACAAGTGTTTTGGCTTGGCCAAAGACCATCGAAGCATCGCAGAGGACCGGTGCATCAAACCCCTTGAGTGAATTTATAAGGATATATGACGAGGATGAAAACCCAGAAGTATCTCTTGGGACCCTTGTGCATGTCGAAGAAGAAAAGGGATCTGAGAAGACATCTTCTCGTATTCACAAGGTCCAAACCCAGGAGGTCCCGCAGAAAGAAAAGGAAGTCGATAGTGTCCTAGACACTAAAATACCCGATGTGTCGGAAACCCAAGTGGATAGTCCGAAGGACAAGCTGAGGTCAGGCGAGCTAGAGGAAAGAGCCATGCAGCAAGAAATCGACGTTTCAACGGCCAATGAACAAGTAAGTATCGATTCCATCCCGGACACCTCTATTTCAATCGGTTCCCAAAACCCTGATGAGCGACAAACATAAGTCGGGACTTCAAAGCATAACGAGGAAGTTTAAGAACCCAACCTCGAACAAGTGTACACCATCGGAGGTCTGGGGAATACACTCACATGGAGGGATCAATAGATTCTTGAACTGGTGGACGAAGTAGCCGACATATATGCGATCGCCTATGATCGGAAGAGGAAGGCTATTGTCCAGAGAACCACCAAGAAGAGGAGGATCACTTTGGATCGCTCCATCCTCATCACTATAGAAGAAAATTTGATAAATACAGAACATGCTAGAACATCCGAACTTATCAGCGTAGGGAAAGCGATCTCAGATGATACCCTAGACAGAGTCAAAAGAGATGAGAAAGAGTTGTCTGCTGCCCTGAAAGAACTAGAACATTTGTGCCACTTGGATAAGTACTATCAAGACACCACACCGGTCACGGTGTACTTGAAAAGCGAATTCCAAGAGGCCTATAGCAAGTTCATAGACAAGTGACACTTATTCACCATAAGAATCGTTGAGCTTCAGGAGGACACCCTCATGGCACTTGCAATGTGAAAATACATGGAGCGGTGGTAGGAAAAAGCGCAGCAAGCTATAGAGAGAGTCGACTACATTAGGGAATTCCAACAAGGCCTAGATAAAGAATAACACAACATTCGGGTTTTGAACGAAAGTAGTCTTGATCGCATAAGGAAGGTGGCCGAGTATTGGGAAAAAATGGCTCGGGAACCTCACCGAGAAATCCAAGAGAAATTGGCCAAATGCGAGAGAAATTGGGTCAAAGTCAACAAGGCAATGAAGGATATCGAACTCCCAAAGTTTGGCATGCCTAACGATTTCGTTGACCTACAAGACATAACCAAGTCACACGCCGAACAAGATTCATCACGGGCCGAAGAGCTAGAGAAGGTGACAGACACAATGTCAGGTCAGGTGCAATGGTTTATGGATCACCCGATCAAAGCTCGGGTTGTGATACAACAATTAAGTGACAGTTTGGTCAAGTATCGGGCACATGCGGTGGATATCAAAGAAATTTATGCAGCCCCGATGGAACAACACAGATTTCCATATGCCCACACCTTGAGGAGTTGTTCATCAGTTGGTTGGAGTATGAAAAGAGTCACCCTTTTAAGTGATATCTTGAGTTGATTGTTAGAAAAAAATTTAGGAGAGAATGCCACATGGTGAATTTTGTTTTGCTTATTTGCACTTTAGCTGTTATTTTTAGTTGAATTTTATGTTATAAATAAGAGCATCGACCAATTAGTTAAGGGTCGATGGTTGTTGCAAGAAACTCTCTTTTCGGGTTTGTTAAGAATTATTTTGGAGCTACCCTTAATTGAGAAGTCCATCTGGACCAGAGACAAGTTATATTTTCATCAAATGCATGTATGATTGGATGTGGAGAAGAACTATTTCCTATCTTGTTTCATGAATGAATGTTGTAACGAGTAAGAGCTATTAAATCTATTGATAAGTTATCTGATGCAATGTTTTACAATTCTTTCTTTAATGATAAAGATGAATCTTTGTGTTATTATGTGATGAATGATTAGAGTTAAGTGAATTATTTTACTTTCCATTATTTATCGCATATGTGTTTTATTTCTGATGATTTATATCTCAGTCAGTAATTGGATACGCACACGGTTAACGTATTAGTACTAGGCCTGTGGTATAGAATTGTTGTCTACATGCTTGAGGAGCGGGTTATCCCAAGCTCATCCTCTTCTCCAGTAGTTAAAATTATGCCTGTTTTTTTACCTAGTTGGTTTATACCGGCTCCCATCTTATATCAATCCCACCTAAGAGAAAACACAAAAAAGAGAAAGTCTAAACCGAAGGAGAGACCTTCACAAGAAAACGTAAATCCCCTCGATTAATTGGCCGGATCGCAAGATATGGAGAACCATTCCACCATTAAACGCTACAGAGTCTAATTGGGCCTTGGTGGCGGGTTTGGTTCCTGTTGTTAAACTAAAGGGATTTAGGACCCATCAACAAAATTGGCGCTAGAAAGAGGGCCTGAAGAATGAATGGTTGAATCCATATTTCATATAATATTATAGACAGTTGATATATTCAAAACAACCCACATGCATAGCTAGTCATTCCCAAGAAATCCCACACACACTGAGTACTCCTAAAATGAGCGAATCACCCCAGCCAGAGGGAGAAAACTTGTTCCCTGATATACCTTACGCTCTTCCTCATGAAAAATTAAATCAATTTAGAAGAATCACAAGAGCATACGCCCGATAGATTGGTGTGTTTTCCTTATCTCCGATACTTCCTCGAAGACAAAAAAATAAGCAGACCAGTGGTCGACACCCCCGACCAAGTTTTTGTGCACATGATAGAAGACCTAATAGATTTTGCGATCACCGAAATATACAAACCTCTAAATCTGATCCCTGAAATTCCAGCTGACAATGTCTCTGAGCCAAGTGATTTTTCGGAAGAGGAGGAGTTTAACTCAGAATCCGAAAATATGGAGGACAACAATGACCATGATGAAGAAAGGGGAAACCCACCTCAGAACAACCAACCTTGGTTGGCCATATATGCTTTGGCCATCCCAAGACGAGTACATAATCTTCCCCGACACCCGGAGAACTTACTTCCTAAATTCAACCTCGAGACCTCAGGATTGCCTGAAGATCATATCAAGAAATTCATACTAGCGATCAGACTTATGAATGTCCAACATGAAGATGAAGTATGTAGGCTATTCCCCTATACGTTTGAGAATTCCTCTTCCACGTGCTATTTTAATCTACCTGTAGGATCTATAACTAGCTAGATGAAGTTCCAGAAGGATTTTCTAGATAAATTTTCAGAGGAGACTACTATGAGAGCTCTGATGGCTGAGTTGTTCACCGCCACCATGAATTCGAAGGAAAGGGTTGAAGACTTTAACCAAAGATTCACAACCATCTTAAACAAATTCCAGCCAAAAGCTAAACCTGCGCAGGAATTGCAAATCGAGGTATACGATAATTCCCTCCTAGCTTCCATTTCCATGTTTGTGAAGAGGGATGCCAAGCGAACCCTAGGTGAGAATTTTGAAGAAGCTAAAACAATTGAATTCCAAATGAAAGGATGTAAAGAAAGTCAATTCTCCTTAGTCAAGAAAGAAGCTCAACCCCCTCCTCGGTGAGGGCTATTGCTCACTAGACCCCCAGGGAAACAAGCAGAGCAAGCTCCTAAAAAGGGTAGTGGGGACATAGAGGACCTACACCGCATGGTTAAGAAGTTATCCAACGAAATCATAAACATGAAAATAAGCATTGGGGAGGGAAACCAAGGCCAAAGGCCCTATATTCCTTTCTTTAAAAGAAACTCGTCGTTCAAAGCAATTGAACCTCCCCCAACTAACTTAAATATCGATCTGGGAAATGTAGCATCTGATTCTTTCTGTACTTACCACCAGGAAAACCACTCCAAAAGAGACTGCCCTCAATGGGTGCATGCCATGAATTTGATGGCCAATCGGTTTCTTGACGAAGTCTCCCTGACTGAACAACCAAGCAGTTCAATTATGAATGTTGTTGATTAGGATAAGATTGACCCACTAGAAGATACAGCCATACTGATATGGGATCTTGACCTAATCATGCCTTTTGACGACTTATTTGAAACACCCGCAGAGGTCTCAGTTGTGCAAACATAAAGTAAAGGTCCACCTGTCTCAAAAGATATTGCTACGAACCAAACTTTGGGGGGTAAGGCAACTCCCGATCACCCGAAAGCACCTTCTGCTCCCTGTAAGAACCCTATAGGCATCCATACCCGAGAATCGCCCAAACTGGATTACAACGTAGTTGAAGATTTAAAGAAGTTAAAGGCTAATATATTAGTTATGGACATATGTAACATCCCTAAAAAAAAAGTCTTTCTGCTACAAGATTTGAAATCAGTAGAAAACCCTACAACAAGCAATGATCAGGAAAGAAATCTAACTCCCACAGATCTAATAAATAAACCAAATTTAAATGCCTGCTCGGAAGATAAGAAGGGAAAACCTTTTTCCCCACCTTTCCTTTTAACGTTTGAATTATTCAACAGAAACCTCCACAATTGTTTGGTCGATTCAGGAATATCTTCCAATGTTATGCCTTTGTATATTTTCAAAAAATTAAACAATGTTCCTCTCAAAAGTGACAAACATGTAATACAACTAGACATAACCCAGGTGAAAGTCATGGGAGAGCTCAAAGATGTGATGATCAGGATAGCGACACATCCTAAGTTTGTGCAAGTGATTGACATCATTGTAGTAGATATCCTGGAAGCTTATGGGTTATTATTGAACTGAGACTGGTCTGAAAAGTTAAACAGATACTTTAGTACAGATTGGGCTCACCTTTGGCTGCCATTAAAAGGGCACAAAAATATGATCATAATTGATAGGGAAAGATATCTGAAACACATTGTCACTGATCTAGAAACCCTAAATGAACCTTCATCGACAGATTTACTGGTGCTAGGAAATTATTCCTGCGATTCCTACTTCGAGAACTTTTCCCCTTCTCATCGGATGTCTCTCTCACCCAGAACTCCGAAATGATTTTTCAAGAGGAGTTGCCGACAGTGGGAGAGGAAACCCTCTTATGCCAGGAACCTGCACTACAAACCACAGAACTAGCAGGGGGAAAAGAGGAAAGTGATAAGAAATGGGAAATTGATACATGTCACCCACAAGTTTGGACCCTCTACTTTGATGGATCTAAATCAAAAGAAGGGTCAGGAGCATGGTGTATCCTCATTAATCCGAGAGGCAGGCGACATTTTCTATCTTGTAGACTAGAATTTGAATGCACAAATAACACTGTCGAGTATGAGGCTCTGGTACAAGGGATAAAGAAAGCCATAGACCTAAACGTCCAAGAATTTAAGGTTTTCATAGATTTTGAGATCATTTTTCGATAGATAAGGAATACTATACATTGCAATTCTCCACACTTGAAGAATTATCAACAAGAATTGCACAGGCTAATAAAACATTTTGAAGCTTTCAACATTACAACAATTCCTAGAGCGAAGAACATTCTTGCTGCTTCTTTGGAAACTATTGCCTCAAGGCTATCACCTCTAGAGGATTATGAAGCTTCTCGCTTCACTATAGAACTATTTTATAATCCCTCGGTGCCTAAAAATATTTCTAATTGGAAGGTTTTTGAGGGAGATGAGAAAATTATAAACTTTTTGACCAACCAGGATAATTTTAAAGATTTAGCCATTGACGATGAACCATTCCAGAGGTAGTCGACGGAAACCAACCTTCATGTAAATCAACCGATTGACAAATCAAAGTCTCGCACGATAACGAAAGGGATAGCCAACTTATAAAACCTTTTTGATATGAAGGAACTATTTAAGGGATCCAAAAATGCGAAGATTGGTAGTTCCTGTCCCATGCATGAAACTATAAATCTTGGAACCCCGAAAAATCCCATGAACGTAAACCTCGACAAGACAATATCCAAAGAGGAAAAGAAGGAAAATCTCAAACTCTTCAGACAATATCAAGATGTCTTTGCGTGGTCCTACTGAGACCTAAAAACTTTTGATACCCACATCATTCAACACACTATCCCGTTAAAACCTGAAGTGAAACCTTTCCAACAGAAACTCTAAAAGTATCACCCTTCCCTAGAGCCTCTCACGTGTCAAGAGTTAAAAAAACTGTTAGATGCCAAAATTATATTCCAGGTTAGGCATTCTGCATGGGTAGCTAATTTATTTCCTGTAAGGAAAAAGTATGGGGAGATTCGCTTATGCGTAGATTTCATAAACCTCAACAGAGCTTCAGAAAAGGACAACTACCCAGTCCCACCAATGGAGCAACTCCTGCAGACCGTGTCTGACACTGAGATTTTCTCCCTGTTGGATGGTTTCAAAGATTACAACCAAGTTCTGGTTTCAGAGGAAGACTGTCTAAAAACTACCTTCCGAACCAAGTGGGGAACCTTCGCTTACAAACGCATGCCTTTTGGGTTAATTACTGCGGGAGCGACCTTCCAGAGGGCCATGGATGTAGAATTTTTGGGACTAATCAACAAGTGTGTAGTAGTTTACTTAGACGACGTTACTGTGTATTCAAAGAATAGAGAAGATCACATCCAACACTTAACCCAAATTTTTGAAAGGTGTAGGAAATATAGTATATCCTTAAACCCTAAGAAAACTATTTTCGATGTCGATGAAGGTAAGTTTCTAGGCCACATTATATCCCAGGCAGGCGTTCATATAAACCCATAAAGGATTAAGGATATAACTCAACTTCCATTACCTCACAACAAATAATCCATGCTGTCATTCTTCGAAAAAATCAATTTCATGGGGAAGTTCACTCTCGATTTCGCGGAAACTATCAAACCCTTACAAAAATTGATTCGTAAATATGTCAAATTTAAGTGGGATGATGAACGAAAGAAATCCTTTAGCGATATTAAGACCGCTATATCCCAATCCCTCGTGTTGCGGAGTCCCGATTTCAACAAAGATTTTTTCCTCTATACTTTCACCTCTGATCAATCATTAGCTGCAGTTTTGACTCAGAAGGATGATGACAACAATGAGGCTTTGGTGTCATTCATGAGCACTAATCTTGAAGGAACTGAACTGAATTATCCTTCTATAGATAAAAAGTCTTATGCGGTTTATAAGGCAATAAAACATTTTAGATCCTACATCCTCAAGAATCACACCAAATTAATCGTGCATCACCCCACATTCTGGTCTCTATTTACTCAATAGGAGATGGGGGAAAGAAGAGGAAATTGGATGGCAGTAGTTCAAGAATTCGATCTAGACATAAAACCTGCCAAACTAGTTAAAGGACAAGGGTTATGCAAACTGGTAGCTAAAGCTCAAGACCAAGTAAATGAAGACCCCAGATGGGAGAATGAAATGGAATTATGGTGTGGTGAAGCTTCATATATTTCCCCAGGACACGAGTCTTGGTATGAGAAACTGACTTATATCCTGCACCATGAGACTTGCCCAGAAGACCTAAACCTTAAAGAAATGAGAGCTCTTAGGTTAAAATCTGCACAAAATTGCCTCATAAATTCGGTACTTTTTCAGGTTAATTATGATGGGGTACTTTTGAGATGCCTCGAACGTGGAGATGCAGATAAAGTTCCGAAGGAGCTCCATGATGGTCCTTCTAGTGGAAATTTTGCGGGAGACACTACCACTCATAAGATACTGAGAGTTGGTTATTATTGGCCCACTTTGTTCAAATACGCCCACGCATACGCTAGAAACTATAATTTTTTTCAAATAAGAGCTGGGAGGGAAAAGAAGGCAACAATCCCACTCCAATTGGTGACTATTTCCAGGTCGTTTGAGCAATGGGGGTTAGACATCATAGGGGATATTACGCCAATTTCTTCAAAATAACACAAGTACATACTTACTGCCACCGATTACTTCATAAAATGGGTAGAGGCCATCCCTCTGACTCATGTAAACAAGTAGGTGGTGATCCAATTCATAGAACAACATCTGATCACAAGGTTCAATGTCCCCTCTGTTCTTGTTTTTGATAATGCAGCTTACTTATCTTCCACTTTGTTAACTGAGTTTTCCCTAGACAAAGGAGTCATAATTAGATACTCGACAAATTATTATCCATAGGGAAACAGAGTGGAAGAATCAAATAATAAGAACCTAGTGAAGATATTGAAGAAAATAGTTGCAGATAACCAAAGGAATTGACATAACCTACTCCATAACGCTCTATGAGAAGATATAGTTACACCCAAGGAAGCTATAGGAAATTCCCCATACTTTCTAGTATACAGATAGGAAGCCATTATGCCAAATGGACTATATCTCCCATCTCTTCAACTTGTTCAGGTGTCCAGGGGACATCCCTCATCAACCTTACAACAAAGAATTGACACCTTGCTTATGTTAGAAGAAGAAAGGGAGAAAGATAAATCAATATTCATAGCCCACCAGTAGATAGTTAAAAGATGGTTTGACATGCATAAGGCTAAAGAGAAGAATTTTGAAGTAGGAGACTTAGTCTTGAAATGGGACAGAGAAAATGAGGCTAAAGGCAAACATTCTAAGTTTCAGAATCTGTGGCTTAGGCCTTTCCAGGTGGCCATGAAGATTGGGGCAGGAACTTATCGGTTACAAAATCTTAGGGGGGAACCTGACGCCCTCCCAGTAAATGGCCAAGCCCTAAAACAATACTTTCAATAAATAAATAAAAAATGTTTTTGTTTTGCGTGCATATCCTAATAATTTGTTTTTTTGCTATATGCATCTTCTTTTGTTTTTCTTTTCTTTTATTATTTGGAATTATGTGCTTTCAAAGGTTGTGTTTAGCAAGACAATGATTGACCTCAAAACATGTGACATAGAAAACTCTCTTCCTAACTCGTCTCTCACATACAAACACGAGAAGCATTGGGGAACCTGCAATTATTTCGAGGGGCTCTCTATCTAACCTGTGCAGATGAACAACTTTGGAGAAATGTCAGAAGTGTATGCTTAGTGGCTTGGTAAGACCTTAAGGGAAAAAAGGAAAGTTGGAAAGGATTACATGCACCTCAAAGACAGAGCTAGTAAGTTTTCACCTTAACCATCTCATCTTGCAAAATAACATACGTCATCCTCTCCCACTCGCTCAGGGAATTCTGCCGAAATAAAATTGATTTTATCAAATGAGTGGACAGTAGGAGAGGGTATGTAGATATCTTTTTCGGGGCTATGGATGCTCACTGGCAACAGAGCAAGGTCTTTGATGTCGGGGTGACTCTGCCGGGGCTATGGACACTCACCGGAAATAAGGAAACATCGTAGCAAGTGAGTAAAGGTAACTAAAGGATCCATGCCAGTGAATGCTTTACTAGACTTTTGTAAAACAGGGCATGAGTCAGGGTTACAAGAAACGAAGGAGGAACAAATGTTAAAAACCCCACAGGCAGACCCGGAAGCATCAATCGGGGAATTTCAAATGCAAGGGTAAAAGAGGCTTTGATTTAAAACTAGTTAATTTTTCCACCATCTTTTGCATCAGTCGAACCTCGAAGGAGGAATAGAGATTTTGATTTCACCCAGTAAGTCGCCATTTTTTGAGCACTCAACACACCCTAAAAAGCCTATGTCAAAATTTTACTTTTTTGGGTACCACTTGATCTTTTTCACTGTCTAATTCGACTTCAATGTAAAAAATGTTGCCTATGCTTATCATTTTGATTCTCATTAAGTCCTTAAATGTTTTCTTGAATCTATGAAAACCCATGACTTAAAAGGCTTAACTTTTCAATAAGAATCAACAACTAAAAAACGTTTCACCCAATGCGTTCAAATTCGGCATCGGAAAGGATTAAAAGATGAAAGAAAATTGCTTGAGAGAACCGCAGTCACCGAGCATCGATATTCATCGGCATTGGCAAAAGGAATATTTCTTTCACGACAAGAATTACACAAGGATATCACCGATAGATGATCCCTGAAGCATATCGACATCGACGAGTTTTGAGAGAGTAAGTTCGTAGAAAACGTAATAGTTTTTCCCCGATTTCCGACCCCCGATACCTTTTCGGCATCGACAACCCTAGGTTTATTTTAACACATGCATCTTGTTGAAAAACCCGACTTCGATTGATGTACATGACGAAACCACCTGTCCTCATCTGCCACGTGTCTTTGTCGGATTGAATAAACATACGATCTAGTTTTCACCTGAGTCGTTATCAATTCCTGAGGCCCAAGTTGCACCTCGAGTTAGTTTTTCCATGTCAGTGTTGTACGACGAAATCGATCGGTGTCAAAAGTTTTTCACGGGAGGATGCCGGTGAAAAATTTCACCGTGCATTGCCGATCCCTGATCCACCCATTAGGAAAGAGACATGATGGGACGTTTTAGCTCTAGATATGTTGCAATCCAGAGCATTTAAGAGACTAATTAATTCAAAATCTCACATTAGTTGCTAATTCGTGTGCAAATCAAAAGGACCATTTGAATTTACCGATACAACACATCTCCCTCCGTGCCTCCGCCATCAACCCATGATGAATTAAATCACAGATATCCAGCGATAGATTTCATTTGATTTTCACTCATAACCCGAGTTAATTGGTTGATACGACTCGATAGGTTATTCCCCGTTAAATTCTTTCGAGTTGTTTGTAAACAAGATCATCGTGCATGAAGAAATTCAGAACACCAAGGAGCGAGATGAGCAACTTGGAAAAAACCTCCAAGATCCCGTGAGTATTAAACAACAGGTTTAGCAAGAATTACAGGTATGTACCAGTCTATGGACTTTTCATGCTTCGCTTCATACATTTTTTACCTAATGTTACTCTATACGCATGCCTAACAGATTGAGTTCGGTTGCAGGAACAATGCCTCCAAAGAAACCAAGTACTAGGCGATCGTCGAGGGCGTCCAAGATGAAAGAACCAAAAGAAGGAGAAGGCTCGTCCCCAGGGCCAACAAAGCAGTTAGAATTCGCTCCAAGGCCGGAACCAGTCATCAGGACATCCACCAAGAAGGATTTTGCTCAGCCTCCGGCCCTTGGAGACATAGAGGCAAGCATAGGGACCAAGGTAGTACTACCGCACTGGGGAGAACTTTTCAAGAATATCAAGCATGAGGAATTCCCCAAATATACCGCGCAGAGCAACCCCGATATGATAAAGCTCGACGACGAAGTTTTTCCCAATATCCGAAGATTGTACCTACACATGGTAGTGAGTAGAACTCCAATTTTCCCTTGCATTGAACTCTTGAAGTGGCTTATTGACCACACAGACACACAAAGATGTTTTATTAATGATGACAATGGCGAGTGTGTTGGGGTTTTCCTTCCAGTGGAGGTGTAGAATTACTACAAGCTCAGAGACCCGAAGGGGTCACTGAACACCGATTTGGTTGTAAGCTTCTATGAGAAACACAACACCAATTGGGTAATGGATTCTTGGTGAAGAGAGGATAAAAAGTACACCAATCAAACCTCCGACTGGTACCCGACGACCAACTTAAGGGAGCCATATATCTATCTAATGTCTCTCCTCTACCGGTTGCATGGGGAGAAAGATTGCTCCAGGTTTTCCAGAGGCTTGGATGCCTCTAGCTTATACTGTAGCCATTTTCGGAAGAGGTTTTAACTTGGGTGCCATCATCTCTAGACAGCTAAGCACTTGCATACAACAGGCTCAGACGCCGAAAGAAGGAGAGACTCCATCCTTCCACATGGTTTCTTATTTATTGGACGTCATCTATGCCAGAAATGTCTTTGCCAGAATGAATTTGATTTGGCACACCTCAGAACTCCTGGTCCATGTATATTTCTTCATCTTATGGGAGAAAAGGTACAAGAAATCTTACTCCCTCATCTGCGATCAATTTATCGCGTGCATTTATTTTATTCTTTTCAAGAAAGAGTGTCCAAGACTGTCAACTGCGGCCAAAAAGATGATATCCAAGGTTGGTCACTGGTATTTGGATGAGCATGATACATACATCATGGTTTTCGAGGCCTTCGGAGCACCACACCTATTACCGATGTATGTCCCTGATCGACTAGTAGTAGGGGAAATCTGCTACCACACCATTCTGCAAGGTTACAATGCTACTTTGGTAAAAGATAAGAAGCAGGCATTCATACCTTATGGATTCCATAGAGGTTTCTACATGGTAAAAGACATCTCTTAAGCTAAGCAGGAAGGGTTGAGCCAATTGGAGTTCTGATTCCAGACTAGCCGTTTTTGCAAACATGATCCAAAGGGTCTAGTTTTGAAGCACACATCACAAGTATCATCCTATTGGCCATATACCCATGATAGGTTTGAAGATGAGATATTCACAGAAAATGCTCAGGATTGGGATGAAGTTGTGGAAAAGATGGTCGATCCTAGAATGACCAGGTTCAAAGCCATGAGCCTAGATGAAAAAGAGACAACCCTTGAACAATCGGCTCAAGGAGCCCTCAGGGAAAGAGAAGAAATGATAGCATCCGAAGAGATGTAATCCCCCTAGGGAGCCATCGAAACAACAGATACTCCTCAAGCACTCTCAATGCAAGGGAGAGGTTTTACTATGACAGGGGACGTGCGGCAAAGGGGATTTTTCATGTTAGAGCAAGCGCAGCGGATGATTGATCAGCTGCAAGATGATCCAGACATCGCAGAAACCACAGGATCCCCAGCAGATAACCTAGATGGAAGCTGAGCAGGCCCAGGCGACCCTGAAATTATAGACCTTGATGAAATTACTGGGTTAAATGACCCTGAATTCACAATGTCACCGGTCGGATCACCCATAGGCGTTTCGGCTCGGCCAAAGACCATTGAAGCATCGCAGAGGACTGGCGCATCAAACCCCTTGAGTGAATTTATAATGATATATGACGAGGAGGAAAGCTCAGAAGTATCTCTTGGGACCCCTGTGCATGTTGAAGAAGAAAAGGGATTTGAGAAGACATCTTCTCCTATTCCCTAGGTCCAAAACCAGGAGGTCCCGCAAAAATAAAAGGAAGTCGATAGTGTCCTAGACACTAAAATACCTGATGCGTCGGAAACCCAAGTGGACAGTCCGAAGGAAATCGATGTTCCAACGACCAATGAATAAGTAAGTATCGAGCCCATCCCCGACACCTCCATTTCAATCGGTGCCCAAAACCCCAATGAGCGACAAACAAAAGTCGAGCCTTCAGAGCATAATGAGGAAGTTCAAGAACCCAACCTTGAACAAGTTTCCACCATTAGAGGTCTGGGGAATACACTCACATGGGGGGATCAACAGATTCCTAAACCAGTGGACAAAGTAGCCGACATATATGCAATCGCATATGATCAAAAGAGGAAGGCTATTTTCTAGAGAACCACCAAGAAGAGGAGGATCACTTTGGATTGCTCCATCCTCATCACTACAAAGGAAAATTTGATAAACACAGAACATGTCAGAACATTTGAAATTATCGATGTAGGGAAAGTGATCTCAGATCCTACCCTAGACAGATCCAAAAGAGATGAGAAGGAGCTGGCCGTCGCCCTGAAAGAACTAGAACATTTGCGCCACTTGGCTAAGTACTATAAAGACACCACACAGGTCGTAGTGCACTTGAGGAGCAAATTCCAGGAGGCCTATAGCACGTTCACAGACGAGAGACACTTATTCACCACAAGAATTGCTGAGCTTCAGGAGCACACCCTCATGGCACTTGCGATGTGAAAAGACATGGAGCGATGGTACGAAAAAGAACAACAAGCCGTAGAGAGAGTCGACTACATTAGTGTAGTCCAACAAGGTTGAGATAAAGAAGAACATGGCATTCGGGTTTTGAACAAAAGTAGTCTTGATCACATAAGGAAAGCGGTCAAGTATTGGGGAAAAATGGCTCGGGAACCTCATCGAGAAATCCAAGAGAAATGGGCTAGATGCGAGAGAATTTGGGTCAAAGTCAACAAGGCAATGAAGGATATCAAACTCCCAGAGTTCGACATGCCTAACTATTTCGTCGACCTACACGACATAATCAAGTCACACGCTAAGCAAGATTCATCATGGGCTGAAGAGCTAGCAAAGGTGACAGACACAACGCCAGGTCAGGTGCAACGATTTATGGATCACTCAATCAGAGCTCGGGTTGTGATACAACACGTAAGTGCCAGTTTGGTCAAGTATCGGGCACATGTGGTGGAGATCAAAGAAATTTACGCGGCCCCGATGGAACAACACAGATTTCCATATGCCCACACCTGTGAGGAGTTGTTCATCAGTGGGTTGGAGTATGAGAAGAGTCACCCATTTAAGTGATATCTTGAGTTAACTATTAGAAAAAAATTTAGGAGAGAAAGCCACGTGGAGAATTTTGTTTTTCTTTTCTGCACTTTAGCCAATTAGTTAAGGGTCGATGGTTGTTGCAAGAAACTCTCTTTTCGGGTTTGTTAAGAATTATTTTGGAGCTACCCTTAATTGAGAAGTCCTTCTAGACCAGAGACAAGTTATATTTTCATCAAATACATGTATGATTGGACATGGAGAAGAACTATTTCCTATCTTGTTTCATGAATGGATGTTGTAAAGAGTAAGAGTTATTAAATCTATTGATAAGTTATCTGATGAAATGTTTTCAAGTTCTTTCTTTAATGATGAAGATGAATATTTGTGTTATTATGTGATGAATAATTAGAGTTAAGTGAATTATTTTAATTTCCATTATTTATCGCATATGCATTTTCTTTCTGATGATTTGTATCTCAGTCAGTAATTGGATACTCAAACGGTTAATGTATTAGTACTAGTCCTTTGGTATAGAATTGTTGTCTGCATGCTTCAGTAGTGGGTTATCCCAAGCTTAGCCTCTTCCCCAGTAGTTAAAATTATTCCTGTTTTTGTTACCTAGTTGGTTTATACCGGCCCCCATCTTACATCGGTCCCACCTAAGAGAAAATACAAAAGAAAGAAAGTCCAAACTGAAGGAGAGGCCTTCACAAGAAAATGTAAAGCCCATCGATTAATTGGCCAGATCACAAGATCTAGATAACCATTCCACCATTAAACGGTGCAGAGTCTAATTGGGCCTCGATGGCGGGTTTAGTTCTTGTTGTTGAACTAAAGGGATACAGGACTCATCAACACGCTGCAAGTATGATCTCTTCAATAACTTACATATCACGTTGAAATTTTGCGTTGGAGGCTTCTAGTTTGCGTTGGAGGGGCATAAGGGATTGAAAGTGAATATCCATGGGAAACACCACATATAAGATACCAAAAGAAAGATATGAAAATCATCTATCCAATTGGACTAATCTGGTAGCAATTTGAGCACCCTGTGAAAAGTTAGGAACTAAGCAGTGTCGTCGTTGTCATAAAAACCCCCCAAAATGGATGATTTTAAATTAACGATATCTTCACTTCCAGAAATCCAAATCGAACGATTTTTTTTTTTTTTTTAAATTGTGATAGGAACTCAGATCTGTAATTTGTTTGAACAAATTTGGCCTCCAGGTGCTACAGAAATAAAAAAAATCACGCGGTTGTCCACGGAAAAACCCTGAAAATTGCAGATTTTAAAATGTTGATAACTTCACTTCCTGGACTATGTTTCAGACGATTTTTTTTTTTTAAATTGGGTTTTCTTCTGAGACGAAATTAAATATACAAGTTTTCTCTGCAAATGTTTCGCATAAATATACATAAACTGTTTGGAATGTCTCGGCCCTCTTTTGCTTCTCCAAAAAAATCTGGAAAAATAGAAAAAAAATTGCCCACAATGCCTGCCAAGGAAAGTGCTCTGATACCACTTGTTAAGTACCTGAGTAGATCTACAAATATAATCACTACAAATGTTGAATACACAATACATCCAGAGATAAATATAGAAAAAACACACTTTATTATGAGAAAACCATTAAGGTAGGGAAACACCATACAATGGATCCTATTATGGAAGTGATGTTCTCATGTTCACTTGCCTCTTCTAAGGGGAATCCTCCTATTGAGTTGTTGCTCAAAATTCAATATTTCTCTTCAAATCTCTTTATATTTCTTAAACCCCTTTGTATAGTGCTACCAACCACCTAAGAACATTCTAGAGGTGAAACCTTCTAAGAAGTCCTCCTACATTTATTATATATGACTACCATAGTAGGCCTTATATAATATTGTAGTAGACCTAGTTCACTTTACATCGAATGGCCTTCACTATTATCACTATGGGCCCTCCGGCCCCCCACTACCTCTCTAGCTACCTGACAACATCACTATGCACCAATTCTATAATCCCATATTCCCTTGTCACTCTAGATGGGAAGCTCACCCGACTTTGTTTTCCATATATGCAATGTTCACAAAATTTGACTTCTAAACCACACTCAGGAAAACCTTCAAAAATACCTTTGTGCATAGCTCAAAGTCATTTTTCTCCAATGTGTCCCATTCTCTTGTGCCATAGCATGATCGGGTCAACTTTATAATGTATTGTTAAGTCGGTTTGTACCGACTTATCCCGATTCGAGTCGAGTTGAGTCAAATTCGAGTCGAATTCAAGAGAAATGATTATGTTGCATCCAGTCGATTCGACATTCCCTAACAAATCCCATAGGGTTCCAATCCGAACTCCTTTCATTAAGACCATCGCACCTATGACCATATTGCATGAATCCTTATAAAACAAGGTATGCACTCTAACATCACTCATCTTGTTGATAAATATCAGGTTTCTTTCCAAACCCAGAATGTGTAGCACACCTGAAAGGGTTCTTTTCCTCCCATCTTGCAGTATCAGTCGAACTCTTCCTCGTCCAAAAATTTTGGTTATCGATTCATTCCCCAAGAACACATCACCTCCATCATATCGTTCATACTCGTAGAACCATTCTCTATGTGGTTTCATATGATGGGATGATCCTGAGTCGATCAATCAAACACCTTGATCCGACTGTGTACTGGTCGATGCCAAGTACACATCACCTCCCTTATCCGTGGTCGTCTTTCTCTCAGTTAATTGCTTCTCGTCGGATCCTGTACTGACTTCCATCACCCTCGACTTAGAGTCCTTTTTATAATGCCCATATTTACCAGATTTCTATCATCTTCTTTTCGACTGAACAAGGGATTTAGATCTACCCTTCAACTTAGACTTTCTACCAGAGAATTTTTCTTTATCCCTTTCAATCGGTCGACCTCTCACCACTAATTTCTTCTAATTTCTTATGATAGTAGAGAAGCAACCACATATTATAGAGCTAGTGTGGTTGTATTACTCCCTATAGCCATGACTAATCTATCCCATGAGTATGGGAAATAACATAATAGGCTAATGCACTTCTCCTCAATGATTTTAATATCCACATATGATAATTGGATTAAAATTGTATTAAACACATTTAAATGCTCAATCACCGAATTGTCATCACTCATTCTTAGAATATACACTTTCTTTATGAGAAACAACTTGTTTACCATATATTTTGACCGGTATAAGCTTCCCAACTTTTCCCAAGGTTTCTTGGCCAAATATTCACCTGAGACATTCAATAGTGTTGAATCTGCAAGAAAAAACTGAATCCTACTTCTTTTTCTTCTTTTGAGTTTCTCCCATTCTTCCATTGACATGCCTGTCGGCTAGGTACTTGGATAGATCATTGTCCATTATTCTAGATCTACAAGAAGATATTCAATTTTAAGCTTTCAAAGCTCAAAATTCTGGCCATTTACTTTTACTATCTCTATTCTTGAACTAATCACCATTCTTTACCATGATCTTTAGCACAATATGACTTGCAACTCTTATTGTACCTAAGGTTTAGCTCTCAGATTCAAGATTGGTAAATCAAGATTTGATACAACACACCAAAGCTTAACATAGCTATGATACCACTTGATAGGAAATGAGATACACTTCCACACCAAACCTAGCACAATAGAAGAATAATTTAATCAAGAACATAAATGACAAAGCAATCACACAATTCACATAGAATTTACCTTGGAAACCCAAACTGGGAAAACCAACATTCCTTGAGCATTATGCTCTCTTATTTTCTTATTCAATCTGAATAAAAGGCTACATGTCTAACCTTGGTCCACACCTAAGACACAATCAACATCATACCCTCTTGCTTACGCAAGAACAACCCTGTAGCCAATCCGGCTTACATCTGCATGACCAACAACCTATAAATTTTAGACTCTTGGTGATTATCCATTCATCATCTAAAGATTTAAGATTAGTCTTTACAGAATTACAACACGTCTCTTTATAGGCTTTACAAAAGGAAAAACCCTAAATAAATGGTTCCCCAAAAAAGTTACAAATCCATGCAGATCATTGGCCATAAATCCCGTGAATCTTGAGATTCTGTTATTGTCGACTCCAAGTCGGATTACCAATCGGTCTTTATTTGGTCTTCAGTGGGTCACCACACGCCTGCCTATCGACCTCTTGTCGGTTGAACTCTTCAAGTTGTTGTCTATGCCTTTACCATGTCAAACTGCCTCAACCTTCGAATTCGACTTTAAGTAGTCGACTAACCTCGACCTTCGACTTGTTGTTGATCCACCTCAACTTCGATCATCAGTCGATTCAACTCGAATTTCACTGCAAAGAATATAACAACCCAACATAGATAAGGGGAGGGAGGGAAATATACAACAAGAGTAGAAGAGATTTTGAGATTGAGATGGAGAGATAGAGAGATAATGTAGAGAGAGAGGGAGGAGGGAAAGAAGGGGAGGGAGGAAGAGAGC
>JZKD02S0481049.1:8226-20211 GCA_000966675.3 Picea glauca | reverse complement strand
TGAATAAATGTTGAATGCTAATTGATGAGTTTTTGTGCAAGAGGGCAGTTTTGGGAAAAAGAGCCCCACACTCATTCACCCCCCCTCTAAGTGTGGTAGGTGTGTCCAACACTTTGGAGTCTTTTCTTTGAATTTGTTTGCTAAGATTCTTCCTTGTGAATCATGAGGGAAGTAGCCTTAGTTTGTTTTTCCTCTTCTCCTAGAATGATTCCCTTAAAAGGGGGAAAATGAAAATCTGTCTTAGTTGTTTGTCCATCTAAGGATTTACATTTGTGTTTGGTAATGACACTTTCTTTGGAAAGCATCATTTGAATTGCTTCCATTTGGGAAATTTTGTACCATTCATAAAAGGATATCCACAAATAATTTATTGACATATATGTTTTCCATTGCTTAGATAAATATTTCTTTAGTTCTGCAGAAGTAATGGAATTAAATTCTTTGGCTTGAGGATAAGTAAACAGATCTCAATTTAACATTCTCTTAATCCATTCTATGTTTACTCTTCTTCTAGGACATCCATTCATAAGGGAAAATAATTTGTGCATCTCTAGGACTGATGGTTTTTGTAGTCCTGTGGGTAATGGATTTTCAAATCTACAGGATGGAATTATTGCATTTGTTTGTTCAATATATCCTAATCCATATCTTGGAGTTCCCGGTGGTCTATAGTAGCTAAATATTTCTCTGAGTCTAGGATCATTTGTTTCTAGCTCAGGAATATGATGCATCATCAAGAAATGACTTTCATTTGGAAAATCTATGTCTGTTGTATCATAACACTTTGGATGAGGACAACTTTCTTTTGATATCGAGGCTGGAGGATAATCACTTTTGAGATTATATTTTTTATGTATAGGAGAGCATACTTGAGGTTGGGTATTGACCATCTTAAGGCATAGAGGACATTTTCTTGGAAGAATAGAAGGTGGTTCCATCCAGATGGGTTCATGAGTACAAATAGGTGGAACTATGCCTTCAAAATTTGGAGATGGAAAGAAGGTGTAGATGGAAATTTTAAAAATACTTCACCACGTTAGCTGCTCTGAGAAGACTGGTTAGAGACAAGAGAAGAGCATAAAGGGCATTGGATGAGCCCTGGAATGGGTGGCCATTGAAAAATGGGAGTGTGAGAACATTCAGGTCTGGTTGCAGGATATGATGACTTAGAAGAGACATACCTTCTTGGAGGAAATTGAATGATTGCTTGAGTATGATATTATGCAATATCTACAGTATTGAGAGTAATTTGGGGTGAGGGCTTAGCAGACTACACTACCCATTCAGTAGGAAAATCTAATTGTTCCCATGAAACGACCTGGGGAACAAGTTTGACATTGTCTGCAAAGGTATATACTAAGGTAGAATTCTTTGAATCTCTATTAGGTGCATGCAAAACTATTAGACAGAGAGTGTTAGTATATCTGAGTGGCAACTTATAATGGATTGCAATATTTTCAGAACTAGGCTTCATATCATATCCATATCCTTTAGTGAGAACCTTAACTTGCAATATATCTTTGAGGTTTGGGTCAATGGCATAAACTATGAAATTTGGATGACAGTCAAACTAGATAAGGCCTCTGGCAAGATCACCTTGTACCCCTCCTATTAGAGCATAGACAAATTTGTTGAAACAATTATCAAGAACAACAATAAGAGCCAATCCAGGTTCCATGGATTCTTCCTCTAGTTCTAATACTTCTCGTTCTGTGTCTTATAAAGAAATGAAGCATAAAGCAATAGAAGAAAGTCAGAATGCTAAAAATGAAATATCAGTTATTTCTCGTCTGTTTAGTTCAATAAAAATACGTTATGTGAATAGTTTCAATAAAGTATATAAAGAAGAAAAACCTCTCCCTATATGGCAATTTCCTAAGTTATCTGCTAAATATATTTATGATGATATGCCTATGTTTCAACTACGCGCATCTTCTCAATTTAAGATCATTGAAACAATATCTGAAGTCCAAAAAAATGCATCTCATCATTGTATTATCCCTACCTTAGACCCTTATGCAATTAGGATTGAAGCAAAAAAAGCAAGAGAAAACTTCTTACATATTGGATGTATCAAAATAGGCATTGAACCTCTCCACAAAGCTGGTATATCCCTCCGTACACACTTGAGTCCCGAGCTAGGAAAATGACCCAATGACAATCATAAATGATTAACAACAATTCATACTTACTGAAATAAAAGTTAGGCAACTCTAAACATTAATTAAAGCATTGGAAGAAGTGAAGCAGGCAATAACACTTTAAACCTATGAGTCAATAAAATTTTAACAAATATATATATATATATATATATATATATATATATATATATATATATATATAAACTTCCTAAATTAAACATTATAATTTGTGAAAAATTATAAAGTCAAGACTAAACTAATATCTAATCAAGGTTGAAGAAAAGCCTCTCCCTAGGTGGCAACTTCCTAAGTTATATGTTAAAGATATTTATGGTGATATGCCTATGTTTCAACTACGTGCATCTTCTCAATTTAAGATCATTGAAACAATATCTAAAGTCCAACAAAATGCATTTGATCATTGTATTATCCCTGCCTTAGACCCCAATGAAATTAGGATTGAAGCAAAAAAAGCCAGAGCAAACTTCTTACATCTAGGATGTATGAGAATAGGCATTGAACCTCTGCACATAGCTAGTATATCCCACCGTACACACTCAGTCCTGAGCTAGGAAAATGACCCAATGACAATCATAAATAGTTAACAACAATTTATACTGATTGAAAAAAAGGTTAAACAATTCTAAACATTAATTAAAGCATTGAAGCCAACAATAACACTTTAAACCTATAAACCAATAAAATTTTAACAAATATATATATTTTTAATTTAATATATATATAAACTTCCTAATTTAAACATTATATTATAATTTGTGAAAAATTATAAATTCAAAACTAAACTAATATCAAGTCACGATAAACTCATCGATATAGTACCTTGCTCTTATGCACGGACTAATAATGGATATCAAACAAGATATATGGAATAGATAATAATGGATATCAAACAAGATATATGGAATAGAAAAGCAAGCATGTCTCGGTTATTCCAACGTGAAACTGGACGTGTAGGTCCTCAAAGACAAAAACATGGCAGCCTTTGATAGGACAAAACAAAAATGAAGATGGAATATGTGGACCGAGTAGAAAATACATTGAAAATTGGACATGACGGTGCATAAACCTACCTTGCTTAACCTGGGAATTTGGAAAGCTTCCGCACTAGACTTTTGTGGTATCCATTGCTAAGCCTACCTTGATTGACCTGGGAGTTTGGACAGCTTCAGCGTTAGACTTTTGTGGTATGCACGCCACAATCTTGGGCTTCAGGGGCAATATATTCTGTGCTCACCCGTCCGATTTCTGGTTATGATCATCGCAACATTTTTATGTGTTAATATTGTTTGATTTGTACTATTTGTAATTTTTGAGGGAGGGTGTTATTAAGAAAATCTTATCATGGCTGATCCTGGTTTCCTCAGCGTGGGCCTGGACATGGCTATTCGCCAAATTCTTTACAACATCAACATTGTGCTTCGATGCAACAAAGAGCTGGCTTCTCGGAAGGATCTGGTAATGAGCATCCAGCCTATCCTCACACAGATCCAACAATATCGCTTGGAATTAAACACGAAGAAAGGAATTTCCACCTTTCAGAGTGATAATAAGGCTGCGGCAGTTAGTGAATGGCTTAAAAAGTTGGATGGGCCTCTCCAACAAAGCATCTGAAGTTGTGCAGTAGTGCACACTACCAATGTGGGGCATTATTTCTCGTTATCAAACGAGCAAAAAGATCACACGTTTGATTTCAGATATCCACAAACATTTGGAATTGCTTCCTTTGATTCAGTTGGCCCAAACTCAGGACATCCTACTTGGGCATTGGATGCAGAGAGAGAGAGCCTCAAAGATTCAGCCAGTTCTTCTGCAACCACCTCCCTGCAAGTTCCAACCGCGGGCTTCTTCATCGACGAAGCCCCTATAGTCGGACAAGAAGAAGCTTATGCAAAACTCGAGAAGTTCATGATGGATGTAGAGAAAGAATCTTTCTTTCCCATTGGCGTGATTGGGAAGGGTGGATCGGGAAAAACTCTGCTTCTCAAGAGAGTCTTCAACAGTCAACAGGTGCCAGGATTCTCGATTTGAGTGATACGTCCATCCAGTCATTGCCAGAGAGTGTGGGGTGTTTGCAACAGCTGGTATGCCTGAGGTTAGTGGCTCTTCACATCAAAAGGCTACCTACATCCCTGACCAATCTTCCAAACCTGCAAATCCTGGATCTTGATCGATCGAGAATTACAGAATTACCAGCTGGCCTTCATAAGCTGATGTCCTTGAGGTATCTAAACCTTGACTCCTGTGAATTCTTGCAGAGTCTTCCTTATAAAATTTCTGCGGTTACGACTTTGCAGTATTTGAACATCAATGGATGTTCCAGACTGTGTACAACATGTGAAAAAATAAAATCCAAAAAAATGGCTTCTATTAACGATTTGTGCAGTCTAACAAAGCTCAAATTCTTAATCCTACACAACAACGGAGAAATAATCCGTGAAGGGACATTGGGGAGAATGACCGAGATGGAGTCACTGGAATTGACAATCACAGGGATGGTGAGTCTACCGCGTGACATGATAAACATGTCCAAGGTGAGAGAACTTCGGTTACAATGCCCTCAATTGGTTAAAATGGATTTTAAGTTTTGTGAATTTCAAATTTTGAGTCATTTGGCATTGGTCGGGTGTGAAATGTTAGAAGAGCTTCCAGATTTGCATAAACTTCAAAATTTAAAACAATTGGAGATTAGTAAATGCTTTAATGTAAGGAAGTTTCCCAAAGATTTTGGTGAAATTGAGGCATTTCCTAAGTTAGAGATATTTTTATTGGCTTGGTTAGATAATTTAGAAGAAATTTGAGTCATTTGGCATTGGTTGGGTGTGAAATGTTAGAAGAACTTCCAGATTTGCATAAAATTCAAAACTTAAAACAATTGGAGATTAGTAAATGCTTTAATGTAAGGAAGTTTCCCAAAGAGTTTGGTGAAATTGAGGCATTTCCTAGATTAGAGATATTTTTATTGGCTTGGTTAGATAACTTAGAAGAGTTTCCCATTGTAATAATAGAGATAATACCTTCACTTCAAATATTGTCAATTATAGAATGCAAAGTATTGACAATGTTATCAAAAAATTATATAAAACTTAAAAACCTTAGAAAAATAAGAGTATATGGTTTTTTAATGATGTTCTAGTATTTAGAGAAAGTTAAGAGAGAAAACACTCAAATAGACGTGATGACAATGTCCATCACAAATACAAATGAGTTTATCAAAAAGTATTTACAAGTACATAAGAAGATAGAAAGTTGGCTTTATGTTGAATATTGGTCGAATGAACTTTTCATTTTTTTAAGAAAACTTATTCCATAAAGATTTGCACATCATCCAAATTTTATTTCATAAAGATTTGTACATCATCCAAATTTCAAAAAAAAATTTATTTATGAGAATTCAAATTCTTATTCAAAAGGTTAAGCACTGCAATCTTTATCTAGTGTTTTCAATGTCATAGTATTTTGAAGCAAAATCACTTCAAAAATCCTTGTTATCAAAAGTTGAATTACTAGTTTTATTTTTAAGTATTATTTTTAGATATCTATTTGTTATTATTTTGCAATCTTTTATTTAAATATTTTTTATAAAATTTATCATTTTTACAGTGATGTAATGGTGATATAAGTGATAAAGATTGTTATTAAGAATGACTATACAGGTAATAAAGAATGCCATTAAGATTTTATATTTATTGGTATTTATTCTTTACTCTTAGTTGTTATTTTATTATAGAATTTAGCACTTAGCACAAATGTTTGTGCAATGATTATAAAAGTTTAGGTGAGGTGATTGAGAGGAATGATTGCTATCTTCTTCACGTACATTCAATGGAATCAATTATTTGCAAAATGCAAATCAACTATATAGAGGATGGTCAGCCTTGTGGAAGTGGCAATAGTCCATTAATCTACTATTAGTATAAGGGAAATGTGGAAGAAAGTGCAAGATCAATAAATTCAATTACATGCAAAGTACACAGAATTTTGGGTAACTAATACCAAATGAGTCTCTTTCACACTCATAAAATGGATAAGAATGTAAATCATATGGATAAGAATGTAATTTAGACAAAATAAAAGGCAATATACCATTCGAAAATGTTGAATTCACATCCATTTGATAAAATTTCCACGTCGAAACTCATGCAAAGGTCTCACCGTAATCTACTCCAGGATGTTGTGAAAAACCTTTTTCTACCAATCTGGCCTTGTTCTTTTCAACTTCTCCTTTTTCATTAAACTTCATTTTGTAAACCCATTTTACACCAATGCAATCTTTATCTTATGGTAATTCTACGAGATCCCATGTATCATTCTTCTCTATGGAGTCAATGTCTTTGTACATTGCTTCCAGACCCAATTTTCTTCTTTCATCGCTTCTTGAACAAAATTTATTGGAGTTCTTGTTGGAGTATCTATGATTGGTGATTGAGTTTGCGAACCTTGTTGTCCACTTTGTGCAATCTGCTCATCTGCTTCATCTTCTGCTTGAGGTATTACTACTCCAATAGTCTTATCTATGCTTCCATTCCATGCTTCATCTTCTTTGAATTCAATGTCCCTGTTGATTATCACCTTCTTTATCATTGGATTATAAAATTTATATGCATTGGATTGATCGATGTACCTAAGAAAGATGCATTTTTCACTTTTGTCATCTAACTTCCTCCTTAACTCTTTAGGCACATGAGCATATGCCACACAACCAAACACTCTGAAGTGCACTACACTGCAACTCGTACCTATCCATGCTTCTTGTGGAACTTTGTTCTTCACACTTTTAGTAGGAGATTTGTGCAAAACATAAACAAAGCGAGTTATTGTTTATCCCCAAAAATCATTTGACAATTGTTTTTCTTTCAGCATGCTTCTAGCCATATTCATAATGGTTTTATTTTTCCTTTCAACTACACCATTTTGTTGAGATGTATACCTTGTTGTAAAATTTCTTTTATTCCCATGTTGCTTGTAGAAATCATGGAAAACATGTGAATCATATTCACCTCCTCTGTCTGATCTTAACACTTTAATCTAATGACCACTTTACTTCGACACCATTTCCTTGAATTCTCTGAACTTGTCAAAAGTTTCAGATTTATTTGCCAGAAAGTACACCCAAGTCTTTCTTCTATAATCAACTATGAAGGTTAGGAAGTAATAACTTCCTCTTAGTGACTGGGTTTGCATTGGACCACATAAATATGCATGAACCAACTCCAATGGTGTCTTTGCTTTATAGGACACCCCTCTAGGAAAATTGTCCCTATGCCGCTTTGATAGAATGCAACTCTTACATGAACTATCTAACTCTTGAATGGGAGGAAAACCTTTAACCATCTTTTTATGCTACAATAGTTTTAGACCACCAAAATGTAGATGACCAAATCTGAGATGCCACAAACAAAAATATTCTGAACATGTTGTCTTTTGGGAAAGGGAGACATATTGTCTATCATAATTCATGGAAAGAGGATACATTATATTCTTTTTCATCTTCACCTTAGAAATCAACATCTCACTGGGAGGTTTATCATATATGAAACAATCATCGCCCTTAAAGATTACATCATACCCTTTTTGAGAAAGTTGGCCAACACTAATAAGATTATGTTTCAAACTTGGGGCATAATACACATCTGGTATGTGTCTTTTCTGACCTTGTTTGGTCTGGATGCTGACCATTCCTTTTCCTATGACTTTTAGAATATTGTCTGACCCCAACTTGATCATCCAGATCCGCAATCATCCAGATCATCAATTAAACTTGGCTGATCCCATACTTGATCATCCAGTCTAACCCTAGGCTTGATCATCTAGTCCTTACTGAATCATCCATATTTGCAATTAAAATTTTGTGTCCTGTCATATGATTGCTACATCCACTATCTAACAACCAAATATCATTAGAAGTCTCTTGAGCAACATTACAGGTAAGAGATAACGAGTCTTCATAGTTCATAGTGGTGTTAGAATAATTTGCATCCTCTCTGCTAAGGTCAACCTTCTTCTTCCTACATTCATGTACATAATGACCTAGCTTGTTACCATAAAAATATTTAACTATGGATTTTTCATACCTCTGATTTAGTTGTGAGCTTTTGCTATTATTGCCACTCCCCCTTAAGCTATGAGAATTTTGATCTGGTCTCCTTTCATGTTCTAAAATATCCCTTTGGTTGTTGCTTTTGTTACTGTTTCCCCTGCCTCTTGACTTCGATCCTCCTCTGCCTCCTGAGATCAAAACCTGAGATCTGAATGCATTTTCCAAGGAATTATCATACATGTTCATCCTGGATTCACGGGATAGAAAGGATCCCAATAGCTCATTTTTATCAAGTCCTAAGACTCTTAAACAACTATGACCACGACATCAAACTTCTTAGGTAAGGTTCTAGGAACCTTCTCTACCACTCTTTGATCTATAATCTCTTCATTGTTCATCTTTCACTGATTTACTTTGTTTGTGACTTGGGTCATGTACTGGTCCACTGATTTTGACTCCTTCATCTTTATATTCTCAAAAATAATTCGTAAAGTCTGCAACTTCAGTGTCTTTACCTTGGTAGTAGCCTAATAATTGGTCTCTAAGATGTTCCATGATGTCTTTTACATCCTTCTTCATGTTATCTTTGCGCTGATCATTTTGAGCATTGGTCAAAGCTCGCTCGACTGCGTGATCCGCTAATTATGTATAGTCATGAACTACAAGATCCCAAACATCGTGTAATAACGTCGTCATCTTGATTACACAAACTTCATAATCTTTCCCTATAACAACCAAAATCCGTGGTTGTGCAAGATTGATGCTTAAAGCCATTTTTTTAATACTAAAAAAACCAGAGTTTTTGTAAATTCAATTTTGGTCTTCTACTAAGAAATCCCAAAAAACTTCTTTTATTTCTTTATGGATAAAAAAAACAATATCACAAACCTCCTCTTTACTCAATATATATATATATATGCAAAGTTATACAAGGCACTTTTAACAAAAGACCATATTTTTAAGATATAAAAATAAATGTCCCATATATATTGGAGCTTTAATAAGAAAAACTCAATACAAGAAACTCATGGAGGTGTGTACGCCCACAGTCTTCATAACAACTTTACCAAACGAGTTTTACGCTTTGGCTTTGGACCCTATTCGTGATGGAGTTAGAATAATAGTAAGACCAATAAAGTTTGTATATTTAGTTTCAGTATAATTAAGTTCAAAAGGATTACAACTCCATGATATGAAGTTTCTAAAAATTAAAATTGAGGTAGTTGCAATATAGCAGGACCCATAAAATTTGTAGATCTAGATCTAGGTTCAGTCTAATTAAATTCAAATGGTATATAAATGAAATGTAGTTTTTGGGTAGTTGGATTTAGTGCTCTGGATTGTAGCCTTTATAGCTGGCTCGATTGGATCATAATATGTGGCTTTTAATTTATTCTGCAATTTAATATAATTAAGAAACAATAATCTAACTTGTTTTTGTCATTCGTTTGTATATATAAACTCAAAAAGTATAATTTATAAAAAGATTTCTGGTGTTGTTTAGGTTTTTTTTTTTTTTTTTTGAATTCGGCCATATAAATTTACACGAATCACTNCACTATTTTTTGTTGTTTAAAATTCATTTCTGAATATAGAAATGGATTCAGAATGTTGAAAAACTCTGATTATATAAAAATAATCACTTAAATCTACAAATCTAACAATTTCTAATTAAATTTCTAACAAATATCCCTAAAAAAAATCGTCATTTCATAGAACGTTTAAACTGTATTTTTTTTTAACACTACTTTAAAATACAAATATATATATGGAATCTCTTTTCAAACTAAATATCAATAATGGATATCAAACAAGATATATGGAATAGAAAAACAAGCACGCCTCGATTATTCCAACGTGAAACTGGACGTGTAGGTCCTCAAAGACAAAAACATGGCAGCCTTTGATAGGACAAAACACATAAATGAAGATGGAATATGTGAATCTGCATGGCCATTATTCCACACCGAGTAGAAAATACCTTGCTTGGCGTGGGAATTTGGGAAGCTTCCGCATTAGACTTTTGTGTTATCCATTCCTAGGCCTACCTTGATTGACCTGGGAGTTTGGACCGCTTCAGCGTTAGACTTTTGTGGTATGCACGCCACCATATGGCTTCAGGAGCAATATATTCTGTGCTCACCCATCCGATTTCTGGTTATGATCATCGCAGCATTTTTATGTGTTAATATTGTTTGATTTGTACTGTTTGTATTTTTTGAGGGAGGCTGTTACTAAGAAAATCTTATCATGGCTGATCCTGGTTTCCTCCCCAGATTTATCGGCGTCGGCCTGGACATGGCTATTCGCAAAATTATTTACAACATCAACATTGCACTTCGATGCAACAAAGCGCTGGCTTCTCTTAAGGATCTGGTAATGAGCATCCAACCTATCCTCACACAGATCCAACAATACCGCTTGGAATTAAACACGAAGAAAGGAATTTCCACCTTTCAGAGCGATAATAAGGCTGCGACAGTTAGTGAATGGCTTAAAAAGTTGGATGGGCCTCTCCAACAAGCATCTGAAGTTGTGCACCAGTGCACACTACCAAGGTGGGGCATTATTTCTCATTATCAAACGAGCAAAAAGATCACCCGTTTGATTTAAGATATCCACAAACATTTGGAATTGCTTCCTTTGATTCAGTTGGCCCAAACTCAGGAGATCCTACTGAGTTCTTCTGCAACCACCTCCCTACAAGTTCCAACCGCAGGCTTCTTCATCGACGAAGCCCCTATAGTCGGAAAAAAAGAAGCTTATGCAAAACTCGAGAAGTTCGTGATGGATGTAGAGAAAGAATCTTTCTTTCGCATTGGCGTGATTGGGAAGGGTGGATCAGAAAAAACTCTACTTCTCAAGAGAGTCTTCAATAGTCAACAGGTGAGGGATCTGTTTGTAGATGATTTATTGCTATGGCTCACTGTTTCACGTACTCCATCTTTTACAACTCTGAGGAATGAACTTTGTTCACAAATAACCATGCACACAAAGGCAGATCTGGATATAACTGCGAGCCAAGACAATATAAAAATATGGTTGAATGAGAGACTGAAGAGAAAGAGGTTTGCCCTGTTTTTAGATGATGGGAAGAGGGTGCAAAATTGCTGGAGGAATTGGCTTTACCACACATAAACGAACACTCCAGGTCAAAAGTTATTGTGAGTTCAAGGAATCGCAGAGCTCTGTTAGAGATGGGAGTTGCACAAACGTCCACAATAACAATGGAGGATTTGACAGAAGATAAGAGTTGGCATTTGTTTGCTAATCATGCTTTTTTGTACAATAATGGATATCTGCCAACAAACATCGATGAGAAAACGACTAAGCTTGTGTGCGCCAGCTGTGGTGGGCTTCCCCTCGCAATAAAAGTAGTAGGCAGGGAAATGGCCGGAATTCCTCATTCAAATGAGTGGAAATTGGCGGTTCGGAGACTGCCACATGCCCATATCCTAGACTATCAATCATGTCTCTATGATCGTCTGAGATTGAGTTACGATGCACTAGGCACTTGCTTCGATGTCAATCTGCAATTGTGTTTTCTATATTTAGGTGCCTTCGTAGAAGACCAAATTGTTAGGGTCACGAGGGAGGTGGTTCAGTTTGTTAAATGTAATGTAACCTCAACAGTCTGACAATACACTGCCAACTGTACTGGACAGTTGTAGTTTCTATTTTTGTCTTGCTTGAGCCTATTTAGCTCAGCCATCTCCCATTGCATTGTAACTTCTTCAGATTAACTTCTTCATACATTCCAATATACTGTTCTATTCTTTTCTCTCT